>CAODLS010543119.1:0-10269 GCA_948243855.1 Flueggea neowawraea
GAACTCAACACTCTTTGGTTTATCCTTCAAAATAAGCCTGGAATGCTCCATGAAAGTAGCGAAAGGGACGCGGCAAGTCACCGGAGGCTTGTAACAGGCATAGTCAACAAGATAAACAGTTCTAGGCTTGGACATGAAGTAACCAGTGGCAATGAAAATAATAAGAAAAGAAGAGCAGAGAATTTGAACAAGATCGAAATGGAGAGACCTCCACAGGTTGAGAATCTCGTCAGGGCCTAGGCGGAGAACCTCAACGAGAATTGCAGCCATGACAGGAACCAGAAGGAGATAAAAAATATGGTTGACAAGGTATTGGTAGCCAAGTTTGACATACTTGAGATTAACAGAGTTGGAGAAGTCGGGGATGATTGGAGGCATTGTGGTAGTGGTGGTGGAGGAGATGGTGATGTCAGAGAAAATGGAGAAACGGATTCTGTGTGTGTGTGCGTGTGTGTGTGTGAGAGAGAGAGAGAGAAGTGTGGCCGAGGAAGAAGAGAAGGGAAGGGAGGGGATATAAAAACAGAGGAGGAGAGGGTGGCAATGAAATGAAGGAGGGCAGATGAGAGGATTAAATGAAGGACTTGACATCGCTCAACGCCCACTTAACTTGCTTTTAATTTTCCTCACTTTCCTTCCTTCCTTCTTGTTCTTTTTTTTTTCATTTTTTTCTTTCCAGTTGTGACTAAACAACCCGTCCCGACTATTACTTATGTCCACCTTGGCTTTTTGGTGCATCTTTCCACCCTGTATCATATACCATCTCTCCTAATTTCCCTTTCTTCTTTTGTTTTTCATACATTTAAGTTCACCCCTAAGCATATAATTCATCATCGTTATGGTTAGTCCTCATATTTTAGGGTTAGCTAGGTTACAAGGAATATATCTCTCGACTTTATATTTCGAAGATTATCTTAGAATATTTAATTAATATTAAGCTCCAATTCATATGCTTGAAGAATGTGAAAAATGTGGGGGGAAAAAATGTAAAATGATTAGTTAATTAACAAACATGATTTGTTGTGGCCAACTGAGTTAACTCAAATTGTTGGGTGTGCCCATTACCAATAACCAAACTAATTTAATATTGTCTGTATATATAACTAATTGCAGGGAAAGCCCAAAATTTATAAATTAAAACTAAAAAGAAAAGGAAAATGGGGAAGAGTCAAGAGTTTGAAATTTGGAGGGGATGTCCTGATGTATCTTTATGGTTTAATTAATTAATGCATACAAAAGTTATAGTATATGTGAAGAGTAATAAGTTGATGAGAGTAGAAATCCGCAGAAAAGAAGCATTCACGGCAGCATTCATTCAATAAGGCAGAAATATGGAAGCTCGACAGAGATATGTGTAGTGTTTTGACTTCCACAACTGCAACTGGACAAATTCATCATAGTCTTCATTAAATCATGAAAAAAAAAATTAAACAAAAAAAATCGAAGTAAAGCCTATCTCTTTTATTCTTTCCTTTTGTTTTTTTTCCTTTAGAGAGGCGAGGGAATTGCATAGTTAATACTCGGAAGTACTCGGAGTAATTATTTTATTTTTATAAAAAATAATAAATAAAAATTAGGAAAAAAATAGCAGAAGAAGAGAAAGAAAGTGCAACACGTAGATACCTTAGCAGAAGCAGCAGCAACACCAATTAATGATATGTTAAAATTATAATAATTTGGGAAGAAAAACAAAATGGAGAAAGAAATAAGGACACATGTTAGTTGCATGCAGACTAACCGCCACGCGACATTAACATATAACTTCTCAATAATGTCACCATTAATTCAAAAAATAATTCAATCGGGAACATGTAATCATTCGCAAATTTGAAAAATTTGTTAAAAGGAAATAAATGTAGAAAAAAAAAAGAAAATATACGCACATTAAAAAGAAAAAAAATATGTAAAAATAAGTTGCTAAGTTGCTTCAAAATTTAGTGATGCACAATCGAATTATGTCGGGAGTTGAAAACTTTGGGAGTTGAACTTGAAATAGAATTTTTCTGAGGTAGGTGGAAGTGGATGGATAAGGCCAAAGGCTTGAGACTAAAGGCCGACTCAATTTGTTTTTAAATGTAATTGGAGCGATCCGAATTGGTTTAGGAGTCTCTGTTTATTTGCGATTCCAGAGTATCATTATGTACTCAATATTAGTTTCTCAAAAAACACGATTTTTTTATGCATTTAGAGATAGATCATATTAATGGAACTACATAAATTTTTTGATTTTTTTAATTTTCGTTACTTGAATATCATTGATTTTGTGCCTTTTTCCCGACACAAGTACTAGGAAATCTCTATTTAGCTGCGGTAATTAATGCTTAAATTTATATAGGAGAAAAACTCCTGCATAGTGGGATTCCGGTCATTTTATGTTTTATTGGCATTGACAGTTGGGCAGTTGGAAGTTGGATTGTAGCAAGTATTGTTCAATATTTTTAGTGAAAGTTGAGTTGCGTTGGAATATATACATCGAGACTTGAGAGAGATGAGACTTTTAATGGCTTGAGAAGGATGTTCTTTGGCGCCATTGGATGTTCTATTATGTAAACTTTAAAATTTTGTAATTAACCCTTACAGCCTTACTGATCACCAAACTACACATATATAAATAACTGTCCCTTTGTTGTGGGGTCATTACCCTTCTCCATCAGTTTTTTATGACTTTACACGCTCATTTACGTGATTTATCTGATAAATTAATAACAATGCATGTTCTTGTGGACAATATTTGTCAACTATGAATATTAAATATCTCTAATAATGTATAGATTCATTTAAAGAAACTGGTGAGAAAAGTATTGGGAAAACTAAAGAAAGGTGCTTATTCTTCAATTAAATTAGATCTAATTCGACCTCTTTATATCGCAATTGACTCCATTTAAAATCACTTTTGAGAATCATTACAAACTTATTATGTTCCTGAATCCCACATAGTGAGATTTTATATATTCTTAACATCCCTCAAATGTCCTAATGAATACCATCTTGAAATTTGGTCTTATGATACCGAAAATGCATTTTATAAGGGGGGAATTGTCACACACTTACATGCACTTTATGACCTTAACTCTAAGGCAAAATGGAACATAATATATTCTCAAGTATCCCATTTGTTTCGAATTGATATACACTTCTGTTACTTTTCAAAGGTTAAAAAGAAAGTGTTTAAATTGGTTGCAAATATTAACTTTAATAAAATTTTCCTAAAGTATCAATATATTGGCCTCAACATTGTTTTCCAGAAAAAAAAATAAAAATTAGTGTGTTAATGAAATTAAACAGTCAAATAAATAAGGCAGTATAATAACATATAAACAATCTTTTAAAATAAAAAAGTAAAACAAAAAAAGAAGTAAACTTATAATTTGATACATGGAAGAAAATATATCTTTTTTTTTAGTTTATAAATATTTGGAATCTCTCAAAGGACAATAAATATCTATAAATTTTAAGTTTTACAATAATAAGTAAAATTTTATCAATTAATTATTGTGTTTATTCATTAATTAATGCAGTATGAAAGATAGGGTACATATCGTCCACGTTTTATATTATCAAAGTGGGGATAGGGATTGAAGGAAAAGGACGGGACAATGAACCAAATCAAAATGATAAGCTTGCTGTATGGTTAGGTCAGTTCCCTTTGATTCTGTGTTTAGAATTAAAACAAAACAAAATATGTGCACGAGAAGGAGGGTGTATTCCATTCATCACTTACTTACGAGTGCAATTAAAGCTTCGGTTGTGTGTGAAAGGAGGGAAAAATAAGGCACACATGAAATTCTATATATCTAGCTAATCCTTATTTGCGAAAAAAAAAAGAAAAAAATCTGACCAATTTGTTCATGTTTATGTAAGTGGACGGTGTTTCCTCCCCCTTTGTTTTAGTGGGGTTAAAAATTTAGTTTCGCAATTTGTCAAATTGATTATCTAGTTAGGGCGAGATAATTTCTTTTTTACATTTCTTCTCAACACAATCCAACCTTTGATTCTTCTTTAATGTTGAAGATAAACCCCCAATCCCTTAACGTGGAAGATATATCTTAAAATTTTTAAGGTACTAGCTCATACGAGATAATTTCCAATATACGTGGAGTAATAACTACATAATTATGAAGTTATGATTTTATCCTAAAAATATAAAGCAAAGAAAAATGATTTTGTCGCTTGCAACTTTGCTATGAAAACATTTCATGCCAAAACTAAAAAAAAAAGCATAAAGTTCGTACCAGATTAATCTATTAAGCCTAAAAATCACAATCGTCTAAGTTTTAAATTTGTTAATATGCCTCTGAAGAGGGTTAACCCTCCTTAAAATAACACAAGCAATGAGCTTATACGAACTTGATCAATCTCGTGGTCGATCCCATTATCTCCATACATTTTTTGTGTGTGTATAGTTTTCATGATACGATGAGTAAAGTGAAAAACCAACGAATACCATGATTGACTTGGTTTCTTCCACAACTCAAGTTCAACGCAATTGGATTAGAAATTTGCAAATTGCAAAAATAATTGGTGTTGAATTATGTTGATCACATTACATAAGAAAAAGGGGTCATTTTCATTATCACTATTAATAGCAATAAGGATTTAATTTGGAGAGTTGGACCAACCAGCTCCCAACCACCATAAGAGTTGTTAATTAACACTGTCTAATTCTTTGATTGTTGCAACCATCAGCTATAGAACTATCACTGGTGGAGTGATGATAATTATTGCTGCTCCTTTTAATACATGACCTTTCTTTACTTAATTTAATACGAATTTCCTCCTTCATTAGCTTGAATTAATTTTCCATGTATTGTCATCAAGATGCAATGCCATGATGTGTGTCGACCATTGCAACATCCTGTTGGGAGGCCCAAGGGAGACCACGTTCTTTCCATCTTTCACATTCGCGCCTCCAAGTCGGTTCCCCTAACTGGGCCATATTTGAGCACACACCAAGAGACAGACAGCAAAACTATTCTGAACTTAAGGATTTGGGTTGATCATCTATGTGGTTCCCAGTTATCCAAGACCATCAAAATCCCAATAACATTCATTATGCACGACGGCCTGCTGCTTGTTTGTGCTAGACCACCATGGAATGGAAACAAAGGAATTCTAAATTCCTATTTACAACATGAAATACGATTATTATAAGATTATACAGAAACTACTGAATCATCGGACTCAAAGCAGAGGATTAGAGCTAAAGGGGTTGAAATGAAACATTAGTATTGTGCATTCAGAAATTATAGCAAGACAAATAGCACATTTCTAAAAATTCATCAGAAAAACTAACCCTGGAGTGATTTTCTTTTCCCCAGAACATGTAATAAATGAAAAACCAAGAAAATTTTACAACTTAAAAGCAAAACATTTTATTTTCAGGCTCTTGTTTACTTGCTAATCTATATTCTATATATATATATATAAAAAGCAACAACCATTGGAGCATTTATTATAGCTTATGTGTTATTTTGTCATTTTTTTTAATTTTTTAATATTTATTAATTTTCTTTTCTTTTTTCTCTTTCATTAATTAATAATTATTTTTTTTACATTTTTTCTCTTTCTCTCTCTATTTGTTTTCACACATATAATTATATTTTATATCTCACTATTTTTTCTATAAAGATTGTTTCTTTTACGATTTACAATAAATAATTTAGACTTTTAACTATAAACTATTTTTTTATTGAAACAGAATTCCTAAAAATATCAACTGTAATTAGCTAAAAACTTAAAATTTTAATTCATACTTGACAAAAAAAACAAAACACCAATGTAAAATATGAAAAATTTTAAATTTAATTTTTGCGTTTAAATTTTTAATTTTCTAAAGAATTTAATTTTAATTTTTAATATTATTACTTTCCTTTTATTTTTTTCCTGTTTCATTATATAACACTCATTTCTTTTACATTTTTTTATCTTCCTCATTAAATACATTTTTCTTTCTCCATTTTTTTTACACACATAATTATTTTTTTATGTCTCACTATTTTTTTTTCTATAAATATGATTTATTTTACGAGTTACAAGAAATAGTTCAAATTTTTAATTATAAACCATTATTTTCATTTTTTTATTAAAACATAGTTTGTATAATATCAATTGTAATTAACTATAAAATTTGAAATTTTAATTAATACTTGAAAAATAAAAATAAAAACACTAATGTAAATATGAGAAATTTTAAAATTTAATTTAATTTCTTATTGCATTTAAAGTTTGATTTTTCTAAATAAATTTTTGTAAAATAAAATCTAGCTCAGTAAATCAATATAAAGAAATGCATGAACCTTTGTGGCTTTCTAAAAACTAATTTTTAGAGCATAAATATAAAATTAATTTGTGAATACTATTAATTATAAAGTAGATAAATAATAAATTTTATTATGACATCTCTGTTGCTTTTTTAAAAAAAATTGAGTTTTAGTTCATACTTTAGTTTTTAGTGGGATAAAAAAACAAAAAGCAGAAGTATAGCTATTTTTTGTCTGAATCAAAAAGTAAAACTCAAAAAATAATTTCCAATGGCAATATCCTCTATAACAAGTCTTAACTGATAAACTTACTTTTTATTTATCAAAATTGATAAGATTACTCTAAACAATTAAGAAGTAACTGAATTAATATATACACATATGTTACAGTATTAAAATAAAATATCGGACATTGTGCGGGTCTAATCGCAATACATGTTATAATATTAATTACATATGAGATATCATTTTCTTAGAGTCTTGATTTTAAAAAAATTAATAATTCATTAATCATTTATTACAACAGATGTATACTTTTTGTAGAATTTTTTAAATATTTTAATTTATTTGTAAAAAATTTCAATGATACTGGATATTTGGGTTGATATTAAAAATTATCTATTTACTTTTATTTTCTGTCTAAAAGCTATTTATATTTACAATGATCAAAATCCATTTCTATTAGAAAAAATCAAAAAAGAAATCAAAATAAAATTTTAAAGAAATCAAAATTCTAAGAAAATTAAACACAAAAAATATTATATTTAAAGAAATTTGTTTTCAAAATTTAAAACCACAATATAGATACTAAATAATTTGTTATCAACTAAATATTAATATCTTTTTCCTACATTTAATTCATCCTAAATTAATAGGTCTTTCAATTAAACCATCACAATTCTTTATTATTTATTTTTAAAATTTTGTATTTATTTATATAATTATTTTTTTTACTATTTCCAAATTAATCAACATATCGTTCAATTTTTTTTAGTATGCCATCCAAAAGGACTAAATTAATCTACATATATATTCAAAAGAATGTATTGCATGAGTATATAGTTTAATTATTTATTAATATAATTTCTCTATAAATCATTTAGTATGATTTAGCACTTTAATTTTTAATATCTATAATATATATATATTATGATAATGAAATTAAAAAAATAGAATGATATAAACAAATAAGATTTTATGAAAAAAATAAAGAAAAAATCTTGGTGTAAAAATATTTTATTTGGAATTTAATTTAATTTTAAAAAAGGCCTTTTGATTGCCGGTTATTTGAAAAAAAATAACATAAAACTCAGAAAGTAATTTCCAATGATAATATCTTATGTGACAAGTCTTCACTAATAAACTTATTCTTTTTTTTACTCTAATAAGATTAATAAGCTTATTCTAAACAATTAAGAAGTAATTGTCAATATACACATATATGTTCTAGTGCTAAAATGAAATATGGGACATAGTGTGGGTTTAGTCGTAATACATATTACAGTATTTATTACATTTGAAATGTCATTTTCTTAGAATCTTAATTTAAAAATAATAAATCTAATAACTCATTAATCATTCATTGCAACAAAGGTGTACTTTTGTAAAATTTTTAAAATATTTTAATTTATTTGTAAAAATTTTTAAATGATACCAAATATTTTGGGTTGTCTTTAGACATTGTCTATTTTCTTTTATTTTTCCTTTAAAAAGCTATTTATATTTACAATAACCAAAATCCCTTTCTGTAAAAAAAATCAGAATCCCTTATCTAAAAAAGTAAAAATAAGAAAATGACATACAAAGCATGTTGCATCCAAATAAATTTAAAATAAAAATAAAAATAATTTTTTAAAAGAAATAAAAATCCTAAGATAATGAAACATAAAAATGTTGTACTTAAAGAAATTTAGCAAAATTTGAAGTCACAATATAGATAATAAATTATTTATTGTCAACTTAATATTAACATTTTTTTTCTTATAGTTTATCCATACTAAATTGATTGGTCTTTTGATCGAACTATCGTAATTTTTTATTATTTATTTTTACACATTTGTAGTTATTATGTAATTATTTATTTTGATAAATCTGAACTAATCATCATATTGTTCTTATTTTTTTCTGCATATTATCCAAAAGGACTAAATTAACATACATATATTATTAAAATTTGCATTGAAAGGGTGTAAAATTTAGTTATTTATCAACATATTACTTTAATTTCTTTTTTAGTATATTATCCAAAAGGACTAAACTAATCATATTTTATTAAAAATTGTATATGCACGGGTGTATAGTTTAGTTATTTATTTGCTTAATTTTTTTGTAAATAATTTTCTATGAGTTAGCTCTTTAATTTGTACTATATATATATATATATATATATATTGTCACGACCCGTTTTTCGAACCATGACCGGCATACAAGACAAACCGTCTAAGAGAGTCTGACCCGTTTTGCACAAGCCTCAGAGATTATAAACCTACTACCCAACATATTCAATTATTAAACATTTGGATTGTAATGGTACTAGATTGGTCCACACTTACTTTAGGAAAAATTTGACAATAACTGAAATAATTATTGGATGTAATGTCGAATATAATGTTTTCATTCACCGACAATCCCTAGCTCTCTTAAATATCAAATTACTTTTTAAATTTCAATGTGGACAATACTCGTTAGTTGTTTATTTTGTCATGACAATTAATAAAAGCCAAAAACAATTCCTTTCATATGTTAGATTGTATCTATCCAGTCATATTTCTATCATGGTCAAACATATGTTATTATTTAAAGGGTGTTTGAAAAAAAAATGAAAATTTTTATTTCGATAACAAAGATAAATAATCTAATCATACTCAAAATATGATGAGAAAAAAGTGTTTAATAAATTAGAAAAATTAATTTAATAAAAATAAATATTCTTATTTACAATTATTTATATAGTATATAATTTTATTTTTTCTTTTCATGACAAATAAAAATTTTTAAAAAGAAAATCCCTCAAATCTTGGGTTTATAGCTAGTTTCTCAAACTTGCAGAGTAACCGTGAATGCAGATACAATTTAATGAAATGCGAAGAGGCTGATGTTGTACATTAATTAGTAACTAATAGAAAAGAAACAAACAAACGTAAAAGGCCCACAATCACGTCACGAAGTGCATGTATTACCTACTCCACCATGAATTTACAGTCTTGTTAAGATTAAACTGATAACGTGTAGTCCATGATGCTGTATAAAATCTGGACTCCGGTGACGTCTTTACATATATAGTCATCAGGACAGAACCAAACATCAAAACCAACAAGGAAAAGAAGATGCCGGAATACTGTGTAACCGGGGGAACTGGCTTCATTGCTGCTTACTTGGTCATGTCCTTACTTGAAAAAGGTTACACTGTGAGGACTACTGTCCGAGACCCAGGTACCATGCAATTACAATTTTCTTTCAAGAATTATGATTGTAGGCTGGTTTAATTTGATAATTTTCATATAGGGGATGTTGGAAAGGTTGGATTTCTGATGCAGTTTGATGGAGCCACGGAAAGACTAAAGATTATGAAAGCTGATTTGCTGGTAGAAGGAAGCTTTGATGAGGCAATTCTAGGTGTTGATGGAGTGTTCCATACTGCTTCCCCTGTGCTCGTTCCCTACGACAATAACATTCAAGTAAGCTTCCTTCATAATAGCAAAGCTTGTTAGGCTTTTGGTAAATTTGAATAGTACAATTGATAAGTAGGTTTTTAGTCTGATTGTACTAAAGTTGTCTTATGATGTGCAATCAAGGTTCGAATTTCAATAAGGGCTAATGTAAAACAAAAATGACTACATATAGTATATAATTTTTATTAATACATTTCGATAGTGTTGCAGGAAACTTTGATTGATCCATGTATAAAGGGTACATCAAATGTGCTTAGTTCATGTGCAAAATCTGCAAGTGTGAAAAGAGTTGTGCTTACATCCTCCTGTTCCTCAATTAGATACCGATATGATGTGCAACA
>CAODLS010543152.1:0-22693 GCA_948243855.1 Flueggea neowawraea
AAAAAAAAATATAAAGGTTTTGACTTCTGTTTTTGAAACGGTTTGGTAACAGCTTTAAAAGAAATGGTTTTCGGAAGTTTTGAAGTATTTTAAGATGTTTTGTTTGAAACCTTTGTTAAAGCAAAAGGTTTTCGAAAGAATCTTACTTGGTTTTTAAAACATTTAAGTCTTAGTTATTTTGAAAATATTCTGGAAAATAAAGCCTACGTGGCAAAGTTTTGAACTCTGATAAGAGTTTTTGATAAAAGGATTTTGGATTTCGGAAATACTTAGTACAATCTAAAAGGGTTTTATTTTGAAGCTCCGATTAGATAAAACGGTTTTTGAAAGGTTTTGCTTTGATTTTGGAAAGTATGGCAGCTTTAATAAGGTTTGGAAAGATTCTTTAAAGATTCTGGTTTAGTTCCAGAAGGATTTCGTGCATGTTGTTTGCTTTGGTTGCAAACGATTTCGAAATGTTTTCGTGGAAACCATACTATGTATATAATGTATACGTATATATACATGTTGTATACCGCATGTGTTAGTTTTCAAATGGTTTTCAAATCAGTCTTTGTGAGGCACGTATGAGGCGATCTGGAGTGTTGTCACTCACTCACAGGGTTTGACCCCTTTTTCTTTGTTTGTTTTGTCTCCTGTTTATTATCATCTTGCAGGTGACTCTGGGGAATTATGTCCCTTGGCTTTTGATGCTCAGTGAGGGATTCTGATGTTGTGGTCAGTGCTATTTTGACCGAGCCCATTTGTATGAATTGTTAGATGCTCCACACCGGGTTCCTATGGGATGTGTTTATATTTTTGTTATTGTTTCTGACATTTCAAATGTTTTAATTTGAAATAATTTCCGCACTTAATATTATATATGTTTTGTTTTTAATAAACAAAGATTATACTTTTATTTATTTTTCATATTTCTTTAAATATGATATTTGGATAGAAGTTCTGTACTATGAGGCTTGTGCGAGATGGGCTGGGCTCCCATAGACGGTTCACCTCGTACGTCGGTCATGGTCCCAGGGGTCGTGACAGGTCTTCTCGGGAAGGAATGACTTGGGAAGGAGCCGATGAGTTAGGAGCATTCACTGACGACAATGCACAAGGAAACGTGGAGTAATTTATGGAGTACACGTCTGAAGTAAGAACTGTGAGAGTTTTTCGGGCACGGCGTTGAAGAAGAACATGGGCTTCCTCAGAAATGGAGGACGTGGGGAAAGAACATGGCTATTTGGCTGGCGGAAAATCAAGTATAAAAGGAGGATCACTACAGGACAAACGACACACATCAACACCCATCATTGTCTTTACTTTTACTCTGCAAGTTTTATTTTCACAGTAGCATAGTTTTCTTTGTGCAAGACTCGAATTCGTCCTGTTTGCGTTGATCATGGCCTCAATAGGTTCTTTTGAGTAAAGTGTAAGAACACGGGTTCTCTCTTAAGCTCAATTTTATTTATTAATTCATCCCTTTTATTTTATCTTGTTTCTTTATTTGTTACGATCATTTGATTAGTACGCCCGAAAGTCTTAATTCATTAGGCAACACCGAACCCCATACGATTTTCCACCACTCGAATCTTGTGCATGCGACCATTCGATTCCCTAAAGAGAAATTCGAGAACAGATTTTGGCGACCACAGTGGAAGACATGGCAAGATGTGCTACACGAAATGGTAATCTCACCAATCCAGAAGAAGGTTCCCGCCAGGAGGCATCTCCTATTCACGGGTCGTATTCGGAAGCCTCTTGCGAAAATGAGGGATTTGAAAGCTCCGAAAATCAGGATCTTATGGTGGCACAATACGTAGTTTTGCACCAACATATAGCTGACTTTTCGTCAAAGGGTAAATGACACATTGGAAAAGATGTTTCAAACCCACAAAAATGAATTAGGAGACCACTTCGATAAGCAAGATTCCCATCTGAAAAAAGCTATCAAAGGGCAAAAATTGCACGCAACAACTCTAACAGACAAACAGTTCGAAGAGTTCCTCAGGCAAACTAATAATTGGTATGCACAAGTACGGCGCGAGGGTGACTGCATCGTGGGAGATCTTAACCATCTTTATCACGACTTACACACACCTCTCGGAAACAAATTGCGAAAGAAGTCGAAGTAGCCATGGAAGCACATGCGGCGAAAGGGAAACACCCAATGACCAATGAGGACTCAACCAACTTCTCAGGGGCAACTCGAGCAAGGACATTTGAATTGCCTTTGGGCTATCCCTTGGTGACCACCAACATCGCATACGAACCTGCACTACCGATGTACTCCACTAGAGTGGTTTCGGCTGTGAACGCCAATACCCAGAGTAACCCTCATTTCGGAATAAATACCGAAGCTTGGGTCTGAGTGGCACTAACGTTTTCTCAACCCCGACATCAATTTCGTAATCCGTCTGCCCCTGTTGTCGAAGGAGCGTCCGGGACTTTGGGGGCTAACATTACGGTCCCATATCACCCTAGTCCTATGGCTTATCCTAACCCGGTCATACCACATACGGCGTACAGTTCGCAATCCTATGGAGGTCTTACCACAGGAGGCCAACCTCCTACTCATCCTAAAACGCAACCTTTTGGTGGTTTAATTTCGGGAGGCCTACCTCCTACACAATCGGGAGTCAAGCCTTACGGAAACTTCGCCCCAGGAAGTCAGCCTCCCACACATTCAGGATCACAGCCTTATGGAGGATTTGTCTCGGGAGGCCAGCCTCCGATTCATCTCGGAGCATAGTCATATGGAGGTCTAGTCTCTGGAGGACCCCGCCTGTACAGCCAGGCGTACCACCCTCATTACCTATTGAGGCTCAACAACCACCCGAATTAACGTAAGAAGCAGTGGATAATATGATCGAGCGAATGTTCGGCCCACAAATGTAGCGGGTGAACCGCCCGATTTACCATAAACCATATCCGGATTACACCGACAGGGATTACCCTTTTCCTCGAGGGTATAAAGTCCCATAATTCACATTGTTCTTGGGGGATGACAAGATGTCTACTCTTAATCATGTGGCGCTCTTTACTTATCAATGTGGAAAAGTGTCTGAAAATGATTTCATGAAACTGAGATTGTTCCAAAGTTCGCTCACAGGAACCGCATTCAATTGGTATCTCAACCTCTCGCTGAATTCCATTTTTACATTATGGGACATGCAAAATGTGTTTCAGGCACTATTCGCACGAAGCGATCCAGGGACCTCGATCACAGATTTGGATCTATTGAAACAAAAGGATGGAGAAACCGCGAAAGAATTTTTAACAGGTTTCGACAGGACCGAATTCGATGTTAGATCAACCTTCCCGAGAGGGAGTTCCTTCGAGATGCTCAGGACGGTTTGAATTTTGAATTACGGAAGAAGTTCAAGGGCATGGTGTTCCACGATTTATACGAATTAATACAGATGGCGGCTCGGTTCGAGAGTATCCTCAAGGAAGAAGGCGTAAGGAAAAGTACGACTTTCGGCAGCTACTAACAAGAGATCGCGCATGTTTGCATTGATCATGACCTCAATAGGTTTTTTTGAGTCAAGTGTAAGCTCACGAGTTCTCTCTTAAACTCAATTTTATTTATTAATTCATTCCTTTTATTTTATCTTGTTTCTTTATTTGTTACGATCATTCGATTAGTACGTTTGAAAGTGCTAATTCGTTAAGTAACACTGAACCCCATATAATTTTCCACCACTCGAATCTCGTGTCAGCGGCCATTCGATTCCCTAAAGAGATATTCGAGAACAACCTCTCATTTAATTTAGGCCAGTAATTAAGCTTTCTAAGCTAAAATACGAACTTGCTTTGAACAAACTCGTTGCACAGTTTTGGAAATGTCCATTAAGATGTATGGTAGAAACAACAACATCAATAATCAATTGGTTTATACCTCATTGGTGGTCGTCTTGAACGCTAAAAGATAACGAGTTTGATTCCTAAATTATTAAAAAAAAGACATAAACAAGCAAACATAAACAGATTGAATGGATTCTTGAAATCAACAAGGTAGTCCACATTAATATCCCACATCAAGAAGAAAACATAAATATACAGAAAGAGGAAAAAAAAAAGAAGTAGATTCTTGAAATTTTCCAGGTAGTTTAAGCGTCACGTTGTAAATCTCAGTTGCTATTAGGAGGAACCTTGTTTTGGGAAGCAGTACTGGCGTGGCTTCGTTGTTGATGATGATGACCACAGGAAGATCTTGACGAGTTTCCTCTTCTTGGGAAACACACTTCCTGTCTTGTGCTTGAAGTATGGCTCTGTAACTCCCCTCCCACTGGTTTGCTTCTGTTGTCCCTCCATTTCTCCACTGTCCTCTTCTTTCCTCTGGTCTCTGTTACTTCTTGGCCACTCTCTCTATCTCTATCTCTCCTTGTCTGCTACTTATAAGGAAATATAAAAACGCGTTTCTTTCCAAATTTTACTTAAGTCAACCAATAAAATTTTCATCAAAACATAGTAGAAAATTCTAAAAGTTTTTATTACACAAAAACATTTTTGAATTTATTGAAAAAGATATATTTTCAAGTAGTTTGTAAGATACAGAAGATTATATAATAAAAAAATTAAAGAAATAAGATATTTAAAAAAAACATACAAGATGTAAAATTTATTACTTTTTTTGAAAAAAGCACCAAATTCTCTTAAGAATCAATGAACTAGTGTGTAAGAGGCATTATGCATTGCTGGTTAAACTATGTTGACCTCAAGAGCGTATAAAATTTACTATTTTATACACTAAACAAACAAGCTCTTAGTAATTTAACTTATTGATTAAGAAAAAAAAGGTTCTCAATTTGAAGTGTAGAAAAATTAGATCACTGTGCATTGGGACTCGATTGTAATCTTGACGCGTTTGAGTACCATAGACAGTTAGACACATGGCAGGGTTATAATTCCAGTTGACATCAATTCGATCACACCCCTAAATTTCGTTTCCTAGTCTTTTCTAGTTACTTGCCCGACTGAGGCATGTCTACAGTTACTGGACTGTCATTTTCTTCTGAGATCAGAGTTCACTCCTTGATTACTATACCTGTTGAGTTGAAAGTAGGGGAGATCAAAAAACCCTGCCTCATCCGAACCGACCGCCTAAACCGATCTAATTGAATCGATTTGGTTGGAAAGAGAACTGACAGGTTAGGTTTGATTTAAGATTTGACATTTTTAAAACATAACTAAATTTAATCACTGAAAAGTAAAAAAAAAAAAGGAAACTTAAATCTATAACACTAGTGGTGAAACCAATATTTGATTCAACAAGGGGCAATCAACCTAAACAAAGGAAGGAGTTCATAAACTCTAAGAGCGACACAACCCCATCCTAAGGGTCTCTCCGACAATGTGAGGGGTCGAGTCGATGTCGCTTTTTTATCGTTCCATCACTGTCTAATACCCTTATGAAATATGTAAGAGGTATGAGTACTATATATTTAACCTAATCGACCCTTAACCATATGACCAGATTTATCTTAAATCCACTCATCAGACTCTAACTTTCGTTCATTTTCTTTCATCTCCCACACTTACTGCTAGGACGCCGCTTCTTCTCTTTTGTCTCAATCCCTTTTCTCATGCCATCCATCTATTCTAAATTTAAAACTTGGATTCGTAAATTACGAATTAAATTAACAAATGCAAACAAACCACACACGAATAGTTGATAAGTGTTGGGACATAAGGATTTCTCTCCTTATAAAACTCTCATTTACTCTGAAAATGATGAGTTACAATGATAATGAGTGTAAGTACACTGCTTTCGTCTAAATCTTTACTCAAACAACTTAGATAGTACTTATTTTTTCAATTAAACCCAGTACAATTAGACCTATTACACTCTAAAGAACATTTCATCAAACACCATATTAATTTGGATATTTTTTTGACAAGTTAGATATGTTTTTATCTTGGCATAAATACGTTTAATGTTTTAAACCGTATCTAGCTTGACAAGTAATCACTATAGAAGTGATGGATTTTCCCGTTAGGGCAGTAGCTACCATGCAATAGTACCATACGTTGCGAACCTGCCCAGTTCAGCATTTAATTTGTACCGCCTGGAGTAATTATGAATTGACATGGCTTTCACATTTTGATATTCTCTGTCTTATTCTCTTGCAACTAATGAACTTAATATTATTTCTTATGACCAATATTAAAGATGCATACTCTTCATTTCGGTTTGGTGTAATCGATATTTTAATATAAATATTTCAAAAAAGGATCAAATACATTAAATAGAATTATTAAAATTAATTAAATTGGCCTAATTAGATTATTAAAATATTTTGAAAATATATCAGAATAGAAATAACTTAATAATTTATTTTTTATAGGAAAAAAAGAAGAAATTGGCCTGTTCAAGTCCAAAATATTCACATTTGACAATCTAGATCACCACCTCATTGAACAAATATAATAGAAACTTGAGAGCTTCATATATATTTGTGTCATATCCATCAACAAAATATATACGTGTGTGATGTGTCATATCCAAGCTTTCTAGATTCTCAAATCTCTTGGATAATGAATTTTTTATAAGTCATTTTATTTGCTTCCATTAAAAATTAAATTTATGGTTTTTTAATGTTAGAGTTGACTGAAAAAAACTATGTTAATTGGTATAATAAATTTTTTTAATGTTAATTAGTATTTTAAATATTTTGGTCAGAACATGAAGGAGAAGGGCCCGAAAGGACCACAATTGAATTGATTAACGAAGCCTATGAAGTGGGTGCGGTGTTGATGGATGTGAACCTGAGCTCAATTTGCTGGGTACATTTAATTAAGCATTTTCCCATTTGCAATTGCCATACCAGGAATGAAATTTTGGCTTCATTAGTTCATTATCCATCTTGTTTTCTTATGTTATTGCTTGGAATTTCCATTTTTTTTATGACCCTCATGTCTGGTATGACCTTTTTTTTATAAGTTGGTATGGCCTATTTAATTTACACAATTTGTAATAATTTTTTTATTTTTTCGTATTTTTTTTAAAATGCTGAATTAACTACTTATGGAAAAATAATGTTGAATTAGTTACAGATTACGAACCATTGAACTAATTGGACATAAACTAGTGAATCATGGTCTTGTTTTAACGTTAGGTAGGCAAGCACCTTGTAGATCTTACGTCTCGTGGTCGAACTCATGTGGGGGAGTTCGAGTAGTATAGACTATTTCACTATAAACTCCACTGCATTAAAAAATTTCACGTAGACTAGCAAAGATATGCAGTGAATCACTAAGTCCATTAACATGTAAAGCAGAAACAACAACAATATTAAACAACATGAACAATAAAAAACAAATAAAAAGACAAAGGATCTAAAAGAAATAAGCAAGGCCGTTGACATTTAGCGTCGACTCATAAATCTGAGTTACTGATAATGATCAGAGGATGAAGACGAAGAAGAAGCAGAGCCGAAAATACAAAAAATAATAGAATGAAAAATGAGGGTCTTGACGAGTTTCCTCTTCTTGGAAAACACACTTCCTTTCTTGGGCTTGAAGCAATATGGCTCTGTAACTCCCCTTCTACTCATTTCCTTCTGTTTTCCCTCCATTTCTTCACTCTCCACTTCTTCCTTCTCACTGTATTCTCTTCTTCGTAACATTTTTTCACCTCTCTTCCCTGCCATTTATAAGACGAAAAGTAAACTCTATGCACTGACTGCACTATACTTCACGCGTTTTCTTTATTCTATTGAGATTTGCATACTTAGACATTTTTATATATTATAAATAAAAGATAAGTTATTATTGTTTAAGATATCAGAATAATTTAATTATTAAGAAGGCCTGTAAACAAAAAAAGAAAAGGCTTCTTAGACATTAAAACAGAGAGGGTGACCATATATAACTACAAATTTGCCCCCAAGAAAGTAGACATTAATGTAGTGTGCTTCAAACTCATGCTGAAGTGTATCTTGTCTGCTTAACAACATTATAATCATATACCTCTCATCTTGCTTGAGCTAAGGAGCAAATTAGTTAGACCAAGATAAAATTAGTTTTATTAATGACGACTGCGTTAATTGCTTTAAACCATTTGATCGAAGACGAGATTGTGATTAATTCATTGCACTTAATTACTATCAAGTCATAATCACTGTTTATGTTTGGTTGAATAGTATGATGCTATTAGAATGTGGATTGACTCTGCTTTGTTTATAAAATCGTTATCATCCTGAGAATCAAGCAACAACACGTATACACCATGAAAAGCAACAAAAAAATCCCCTCAAGTTCCATTCAATTTAAAATTATTTCGGCAGACGGCCGAACAGTTTCCTGTGAAGTGGAATATACACGAAAATTTGTTAACATTATAACATAGTGTTGTATTTGAAATTATTTGCATATATATTGGCATTTTGGGTTGCCCCAACAAAATTACATTTTTCATGAAGGGAGTGAAGTAGCAAACCTGTTAAGATTGGAGTGAATTTCTTGATCAAGATTGAAGTCATAGCCTTATGGGAAGTGATACAAGGCAAAGAAGGACGGATTTGTGAAGGAAAAATAGTTGTTGGACGGACACGGGGAGCTACAATAGCGTGGGATTGACCGTGTGATGCACTGGAGCCGAAAGAGACAAGAACTGGGTGGACACGGCCTTTGCCACGGCCGCGTCCGTGCCCGCGTCTTGGCTTGTCGGGTCTTTTGGAGCTGCACGGACACGAAGGAATGGTCGTGTCTCAAGGGTCTTTGTCTGTGTCTTCCCTTCACTGGTCGTCTAACCAATTCTGACGGGATTTAGGGTTTCAATTAGGGTTTTCCTAATTGGTTTTGACTTGTATTACTTGTTAACTATATAAGGGGGGTTTGGGAACGTCTTGGGTAGCCTTTGAACGCCGTTGTAAGCCATTGTGCTTGTTTTTGACTCTGAATAGTAGAATTACTTGTGCCCAGCCCGTGGATGTAGATCGGTTATTGATCAAACCACGTAAATCATGTGTTCTTGTGTGATTGCTATTTGTTTCTGTGTTATCTTCTATCGCCTGATTTCCTGACAAGTGGTATCAGAGCCACAGTTGTTTGTTCAGAAACTCCTGGGTTCGTTCTGCAGAAAGAAGATGTCTTCGTATAAATTTGATATTGAGAAATTCAATGGTTCGAATGATTTCACGCTGTGGAAGCTGAAGATGAAGGCGATTTTTGTTCAGCAGAAGTGTGAGGAGACAATTGAAGGTGAAGAGAAATTACCGGTAGAACTGACAGCGACGCAGAAAGCGGAGGCTGTGAAGAGAGCGCATAATGCAATTCTATTGAGTCTGACGGATGAAGTCTTGAGGGAGGTGGCTGATGAAACTACTGCAGCAGGCTTGTGGAAGAAGCTGGAAAGTATGTATCAAAAGAGATCCCTGTCGAACAAGCTTTATCAGAAAAGGTGACTGCATACCTTGAGGATGTCAGAAGGCATGCATGTAAATAAACATCTTGATAAATTTAATAGGATTGTATTAGATTTGAAAGGTGTTGGTGTTGACATTGATGATGAAGATCAAGCTATATTTTTGTTGCATTCGTTGCCTGAGTCATATGAGAGTTTTGTTGATACTATCATGTATGGTAATGATGTAATTTTTGTTAATGATGTGAAGGATGCTCTGTTGTCTAAAGAATTGAAGAGGTTAACTTCTACTTCAGGTGAAGACAGAGTGGAGTCCAGATTAACCGTTAGTAGGGGCAAGGGAATGGGTAAGAATCATGGTCTGATATGTTATCACTGTAAGGAGATTGGGAACGTGAAAAAGAATTGTCCACATAGGAGAACCGGTAGGAAATCAAGTGCAACAGTTGTTCAGAATAATTTTGTGGAGTTTCAGGATAATTCTGATGAGGGGGAGAGTAGTGAAGTGCTGACTATTTCTACATGTAGATCTGAAGATAGATGGATTATTGACACTGGTGCAGCTTATCATATGACTTTTTTCTAAAAAACTGTTTGATTTTTTTAAAGAATGGAAATGTAGTGTGAAATTGGGAGATGGTGAGAAGTTGAGTGTTGAAGGTAGTGAATCTTTGAAGATCAGGATGCATGACAGGAAGGTCAGAAAACTTGATGCTTGGTATGTACCTGGGTTGCGAAGGAACTTGATTTATGTTGGTACTTTGTTGAAGCATGGTTATAGTTTCTCAGGAAGAGGTGGAGGAATTCAGGTGTGCAAAGGTTCTTCGTTGGTGATGAAGGGTAAATTGAAGAATGGCATTTACACCTTGATTGACAATTCGGTTGTTGCTAATGATTTAAAGACTGTTGTGAGTTCTGCGAAAAAACGGGTGGAGTTTGTGATCGAGAATCCGGAACAGGCAAAGATTGATCAGATTAATTCACGAGGGCTAACAACAAATGAACCAGTGTATGGTAATTGTGTTGGTGATTTTCAAAAGCAGTCACTGGAAGACACATGAAATATGCGGAGTGTTGTGTTGTTAGGAGTGGATGGAAAGCTAGCTAATGATGGCAAGTCCGGGTTGGACTTGGTTCGTTGTTGCGGGACTTAAGGCCCTTCGGGGTGGTGTGACAGATGAGTAATTCGGGATTCAGAGTTGAACGGGAAAGAAACTTCACTCCAATGTGGAGAATTGTTGAGATTTGAGTGAATTTCTTGATCAAAATTGAAGTCATAGCCTTATGGGAAGTGATACAAGCCAAAGAAGGACGAATTTGTGAAGGAAAAAGAGATGTTGGATGGACACGGGGAGCTACACGGGCGTGTGATTGACCGTGTGATGCACTGGAGCCGGAAGAGACAAGAACTGGGTGGACACAGCCTTGGCCACTGCCGTGTTCGTGCCCGTGTCTTGGCTTGTCGGGTCTTTTGGAGCTACACTGACAAGAAGGAATGGTCGTGTCTCAAGAGTCTTTGTCCGTGTCTTCCCTTCACTAACCGTGTAACCAATTCTGACGAGATTTAGGGTTTCAATTAGGATTTTTCTAATTGATTTTGACTTGTATTACTTGTTAACTATATAAGGGGGGCTTGAGAACATCTTGGGTAGCTTTTGAACGCCGTTGTAAGCCATTGTGCTTGTTTTTGACTCTGAATAGTAGAATTATTTGTGCTCTGCCCATGGACGTAGATCGATTATTGATCGAACCACGTAAATCTTGTGTTTTTATGTGATTGCTCTTTATTTCCGCGTTATCTTCTATCGCTTGATTTCCTAACAAAACCTGGTATGACCCTTTTCGCGATTAAACCCCTAAACTTTTTTCCCCTTTATATATGATATCTAATTTTAAGAAGAAAAAATATTTTTTTAATTTTTTATTTTATATGTTAGGGTGGAGTTGGTCCCTCTCTACACTCTACGATTCATCTCTGTTGTTTACTCACTATATACAAAATATAAAGATTAATATTTGACAATCTATTTAATCGTAATGTTGAAGTTATCTATTTAATAGCCATCAGTAGTTTATTAACATATATAGAAGAAAAGAGGTTCAAAACCAAAGTGATGGTGGTGTTTGAACATGCGACATAAGCACTATTTTGACTTTCTAAAAGGATGAAGACAAGTACTTATTTTCTGCATCGTCCAGTCAATGTCAATTGATCTTGTTTTTTTAACTCAATAGATTTTTTGTTTCACAAGAAAATCGCTTCAATATATTATCTTTTGATCTTCAATAGACATGACGGACGAATAAGTTGGCCGTTGAAATGGATTGTTTATCATGTAATGACTATTTGACATATTAAAACCATGATCTAGCCACGGATGCATTAATATAACTTTTTTTCAATTTGTCTCATGCTATCCAAAAATGAGATGACATATCTCATCATCTAGCCATGTCTCATGTCAATTCAATTTTTCAATTGAATTGACAAATAAAAGAAAAAAATCAAAATTAACAACCTTTTTTTGATAAGTCAAAAAAAAGACCTAGTCATTGCTTTTTTCTTACGAATTCTTCAGACATTTCTAATTAGGTCCATTTTGGCTTTACTGGAAGCATTGTATTTTACTTAATAAGACCGTCATTGAAAGCATCATTAGTATATGTAATCACTCCGACAAACTTTATAACCTAATAAAATGATCACATCTTTATAAAACTAGCCCCCCCTCAACCTGTGATTCTGGCGTAATCATTAATTACTAATTTTGGCATTACTACAAACAGTGACAGACCCATAACAAAATTTAAGCGGATCCGACGATAGATAAAGTGGTATTTTATAGTTGGTAGAAACCATATGTTATATATAATGTGTCAATTTCTCATATAATATTGTAAATGCATATGTTATACCTTAAATAAACTATGAATAAATCATAAATAAACCATAAATAAACTATATATATATGTATTAATCCCTCTGACCCACAAAGATAGTCCACTATTCTTTTTGAGATGTCCTAAAACAATTGTCACATTTCTAAATAAAATTTATCTTGTGTTTTTTTTTTCATTTTTGCCCCTCATTATTGTCTTGAAGTCAAACAAATATGGATGAAGTCTTTGAATATTTTCTAACCATAATAATTATACTAGTGAGGGTATAAAAGTAAAAATACCACCTTATTTATCATTTTATTAATCCTTGTGTAAATAAAAGGGTAACAATGTTTGTGGGACGGAGGGAGTATATTTTAAGATACTACAAAATCAAGCGGGGTTACAGGACCATGGATGATCGATGCTATTGCAAGCGCATGATAGTCGATGTAGTTTTACCAAGGAGTATTCCAAGGTTATCGTATCCATATGGACGAGACTAAATGTAATCAATTCTTAAAAGAAACAAAATGCAAGAGAATTAATTTTTGGTATTTTTAATGATGAGAAACACAAAATAATGAACAAAAAATATAAAGAACATTACGACTTTTGAGACTCAACCAAGACTCCTATTTACTACATTTATGAATGGGTTATGGGATATTGAGTGTTCTCTCGCTATTATCGTCTAAAGTCTCTCTCAAGTTCATTTAGGCTATGTCTACATTTAATAGGAGAGTTCTTTCGGCATCACCTAACTAAATTAGACTCGTTAAGCTCTCTTACGAATTTCATCGAACACCTTGTAAGCATGAATATCTCTATTACACAACCTAACAAGTTTAATGCACGTCGACCTCATCTAGTCTTCTTCTTTCGATCCATCAACTAAACTTATCAAAATTACCATTATGATGTTCAATTCATACATGTCATTAAATCAAATCCAACAATACTACAAATATAACATTCATGCACAAGATATAAACTACCAATATGGCAATAAAAGCATGATACCCATTCATAAACATAGTACATGAGTATCAAAGGTTTACATCTCTTAGTCCTAACAAAATAATTAAGCTACCATGATTATAGAACACAAAGTAAGATAGTGAAGTTCAACATAAATCATGGTAACAATGAAAGATAAGAAGAGAAGAAGTAACGTAGAAGAAGTATCTTTTGGTAGCCTTCTAGAGAAATCTTCACCATTTAAGCTTTTTCTCCCTCTCTTTGTTCAAACCCTAGAAAGGTTCTTCTTAAAAATGAAAGAAAGAAAGGAAAGATATGTTCTATAATGGTTGGAAGAGTGAATAAGAGGAGTATTTATACCCCTTTACATGTCATAAAACCCTAACCTTTGTGATGCCAAAATTGCCCTTGAAGTACACCTTTTGTCCACTAAAATGAATACTTGGCCGCCACACTTTTTCTCCTTGGTTTGGAATCCCACGGTCGTGGCCACAGGTGTGGGATTTGGCCATGGTCTATGCCACGGGTGTGGGATTTGACCACACCCTGATCACATCCCAAAATTCGAATAACACCCGTGGCATGCAATCCCACGGGTTGTGGGATCGCTACTGGAACTGTGTCATCTTAGGAGTAATGCCATGACCATGGGATTTTGGTGTGGCATCTTGCCATGACCATGGTTACGGGTGTGGCATCCAAGGAAGTCCTTTTTTGAGCCGACTTTTCTTATGTTCCTTTTCATCGCTTGATCTCCTTTTAAAACCCCTTTCCATATCCAATATCTCACTCTTCCTTATCATTTTGCACAATTCATTAAACCCTACACAAACACGAAAAATTTATAAATTCAACAAAAAATATGCACTTGTAGGATAAAATGCTTAACAATCTTGCTTAAATAAATATCTAATTTTAGCATGCATCAAACTCCCACATACTTGCTTGTTTGCTTATTCTCAAGCAAACTAATTTCAATCCCGAGGCAAGAATAAAAATTGAATAGAAAAGACAAAAGAATTCTTATATTATACAAGTGTCCGAATAAAATAATTAAAGAAGAAAACCATACTATTAATTAATCAAATGATCCAAATGTTGACATTGAGAAGTGGCAATCTCGAGAGCTCAACAATCAAGTCCTCTAACCTATTGTCACAGTTGATGGAACCCAACAAATCCTTAGAAATCTTCACAGTGCATGAATTTTTGCCAACACATGCCTTATGCCTAAACATTGAAAAATAAATCATGAATTTGAAATAAAACCAAAAGGTGAAAATATGAAAAATAAAAATATATAATAGCGTTACCTTTGAAAGTGTATCTACAGCACCTGACCTGGTTCCTTCTGGGTCACCAAAACTGGCGAACTTAGACCCTTTAACAGTAATAGCTTTTTACTACTTCTATAATTTGATCTCTATGGTGTACTATAAATAGTTTATGTATATTTTAATGGAATCTTCTCCAAGTTTTGTATTACTAGTGATTTTCTTTTCTTAATTACACATCGCTCTGCCTTGTCAAGGGCTTGCTGAAACACTTTAGTAATTGTTTAGCCATTTAATTGATCATTTCTTTTTGGGTTGCATACTTTTAAGTCCTTGAAGTTTGAAAATGAAGATAATATGACAAAAATGGGTCTCCTCTTAAGCAGAACCGTTTGAATGATTGCATCATCACTAATTTTTTTATTTTTTTATCGATAAAAAAAGAAATCAGGGTAATTAGTAGTAGTATATTCCTGTTGGGCGTTATTATACAGGCATTAACTCCCTACTACGAAATATTTTCGAGAATCATAGCTGACACTGGCAGCGAACTTGGGTCCGTGCACTAATGAGGTCACCGTAGCACTGCAGTAAGGCAAGTTTTTTGGGGGATTCCTTGTTCTAGTGCACGTCACGGGTCCGCGACAATAGGTAACACAAAGTTGTCGTCGCTCTCACTCGAACTCGCGTTGTGCAAATAAGGGTCACACACCCTTTCTGCCAGGCTACTCTGACGGGGTGCATCATTACTAATTACCATGTTACGTTAAATTACTTTTAATACTCCTCATCAAACATTAAGTTCCAATAATTTAGTCACACTTTCCTAATCAGTCGTTGAAATTTTTGTTTCTTTTCTAAAAGATCGTAATGTAAGTCATGGCCAAAAGAAACTAGAAAATAAATGTCTAGCACATAGGAATTAATATCTTCAATGTTTCGGTTTACAGCCTTTAGTAATTCAAACACATTTCATAACCACTTTTCTTGTACTATAATAAAATTGTGTTTAATAGAAAATTGAGTAGGCGTCATGCGAGACTCTTAAAGTAGTCATTGAATTACGGATAAAAAAATTGATGGACAAAGAACTGAGGACTTTAATAAAATAACAATAAAAATTTTGAGCAGACGTCTCGCGAGACAACTTCAAGGATTATAAATTACGAATAACCTAATTAAGCATGCAGATATAATTATTACAAAACGAACATATGTTGGGAGAATCGTCCAAGTAACAGGAAGAGATTTGGCATATATGGAATTAATGATCGGTTTGCAAGTTGCACTTTCTTAACTTTCCAAACTACCTATCACATTTTCGACCCTACCACAAGAAAAAAATGGAATTCCCACCGGCAACTGTCTTGGAATTGTTCTATGCACAACAACAATTAATGTATCTTAGACTTTGCAGTACAATGTATGTTTGTCCAGGTTTTGAATAACTCAACTGTACTGATCATTCTTTTTTTGGTCAATGGTTTGGTCATTCATTCAGTCAAGAGCCAGTCAAGTATGGACTTTTTCCTTTTATAAAGAGTGCATAATCACCTTATATAAAAGTCTAAAAAAAATCACCTAAGTATATCTCTAATACTCTCTTTAATTATATTATATTTTTTATTATAAAGAGTTAATTCATTAAAATACAACTCCAATCCACTCTTTATAATTTAAAAATAAAATAAAAAATTATTTTTACTAATTAGTGGTAGAAAGTCATACACTCTTTATATTATATAACATTAATGATAGTCTAGTTCTATTGGTTGAAAACATAATAAATAAAAAGAAAATTATAAAAAAGAGATATAAAACAATTAAAAATTGATCTTCTTATGGGAACTAACAAAATAACTATTCTCTTCGTCCCATAATAATAAGCACTAACTATATTTTATAGGAATTAAAAAAATTAATAATTAAACTCATTTAATTTTGTAAGTTTTTTTTTATTTTGCCATGTGAGTAAATATGTTGGTAATTAATGAAATAGTTTAGAAATAGATTAAATAAGGACAATCTTGTAACTTTGCTAATAATAAAGACAATAAAAAAAGAAAGTGTGCCTATATTTTAGAACATCTAAAATGAAAAAGTGTGCATATTATTATGAGACAGAGAGAGTATTAAATATTAAAGAGTTACATTAGAGAACAACTTATTTTTTACTCTATATAATTAAATATTTTTTTTATTTAAACCAAAATTGTACTTTAAAATATAGTACCATGGGAGATGATCTAACATTGAAACATTAATAGTTTTTCTTCTTTTTGATTAACATAGCATTCAACATCGATCTTTGCCCTCTAATATGGAATTTGAAATACCCAATTTTTTGATTCAAGAGTGTCAAGTATCTTACATTATCTAGGTTGAGTTGGTCTCATGAGTTTATAATTAAGTGACAATCCTCTCTCTATAAATTACTTTTTGAGAGTGAATTAAACCCAATTTAAGAAAGGGCAATGGCATTCTTATACAATGTGATTATATATATGAGGATGTGATCAAATATCCCTAATTATGATAACTTTGGCAAGCTCTGCACTGTACACAATTCACAATACTGGTTAATCGGTTAATTGCATTTGTTTTCGGAGTATCTAAATTAATTCTTGACTAGAGAATTTGCAAAAAACTGAGAATTACATTGCGCAGTTAAAACTGCGCTTAGCTGATTAATTTTCCACTGCAAGCCATGGCATATCACAGTCATACCTCTTATAAACAAACACGTGTACAGCACATCAGAATGTTGCACGGATATCAGTGTGACAGCAATTTAGAAGCACCAAACTTTCAATGAAATCTATTGTCACGATAGAACGGGTCATGATCGGCGTACGAGACGAAACGTCTATGAAAGTCCGGTCTATTTCGCACAAGTCTCGGAGAACAAAATTAAAACTAATTAAAACCATTTTCAAAAGTTAATAAATAAATATTCAAATTCATTAAAAACTTAAGTTTTCATAATATTAAAATATTAGACAAATAATAAATTTTACTTAGTATTAAATAAGTTTACAAAATATAATCTTACAGTAATATCGGTGTGGAGCAACTAACAAATACATAAATGAGCACGAAACTAGAAGGTACTCACTATCAAGTGGAATGTCTCACTAGGTGCAAGATACTGGATAATTGTCGAATGCTAAAATGTGAACCTGATAAATAGATAATGAAAAATAGACAAGAAACAAAGAAAAAATGAGTAAGATCCCTAATGAGGAAAAGACACTCCAGAATGCTTCATGCGTGCCTCACAAATACCGTTTTGAAAACAGTTCAAAATACCGCAAGCAATATAAGTATATATATATGTATACACACTAAGTATAGAATAATAATTTAGAAATTCATTTTCGAAATCGTTTACAACTAAAAGACAAGTAGACATATCAAAAACTTATTTTTCAATTATGCACAAAAATTCCATATTATGCATAAACTTACGTTTTATGTAGAAACTTTCGTTTTAGCAAAACGTGTCATGTAAAACCAGTTTCCAACTGAACAAAGCTGATACTCACTAATCATATTCTCGTATTATACTAAAACTGTGTTGACTAGATCATTTCAAAATAAAATAGCAACCTTAAGAGTCCAAATGGTACTCGACTCAAAAAAGCTAACAGCTGACAGCCTTAGGAGCTCAAAATAGTATTATGTCCACCCTAATGGTCACTAAGCTGTATCAGATGGAACTAATCTAAGTACATCTGTAAACGTTGCAGTCCACGTGCTCCAGCAATATATACTTTGTCAAACTACTGAAAAATATACTACGGAAAAATAAGCAACAACACAGGCTCACCAAACGTGTATGACATATAACCAAAGTCAAATCATATGTGGACTCCGCCACTAATCAAAATACGTTGACTCCGCCACTAATAACGTCTCATACGTGGAATCTGCCACGAGACATTCTTAGACGTGTGTTAGCTAGACACACGGGTCACCACCTATCCTGATGACTGAGTGTTACCACCTACCCTGATAACTAAGTCTTCACTATGGCATACCAAAGGTTACGCTAAACCCCGTAACATAGGTGTCCCGAGTCAGAACAGTTAATTAAATTTTATACTAAAAATTTAAATGCAGAATTTAAACAAATAACAGTGGAAGCACCACTGACAGATCATACAAAAACTGATTTGCATAAACCAGAGAATAGATTTCAAAGAATATAAACATTTTCAAAATATTTATATAAATGAATAAATAATTCCTTTCAAAAACAAAACCAAATTCAGAAGCCAAAACGAATCTTTTTTTCTAGGAAGTACAATTTCAAAAAATATCATTTGTAGAAAATATTTCCGTGTTTTTTATCAAAATACTTAGATCATCCAAAAACATTTGTTTTGAAATACAAATTATTTCAAAGCATCAGAAAATATCCAACAGGATTTCACAGCAGAGATTTTCACGTAATTCAAATTTTAGAATTTTATATCCTTTATTAATTTCAGATTACATGCCAATGTCCAGACACGTCAAAAACAATATAATTTAGAAGACACAACCTATGTGTCTGAAGATGTCATTTCACTCACCTGGAAATCCAAGCTGAGTGACCTAGTCACGGACCACCGATGGCTGGCTGACCAGAACACAGAGCTAAAACAATATCAAACATAATCAAAGACGTGATATTGGTATTGTGGCAGTACTCAAAATGCATGATATACAAATGCAGACACTCGACCTGAGATGAAAATCCTATTTCGATCGAAGATCGAACTCTAAAACCTCGAAAATCGGAATCTACGGGAAATTTCAGTCAAGTCCCCCAACTATTGTAAAATTACCATTTAGTTCCTAAGATATGACAAATTACGATTTGATCCTTAAAATTTTGAAAAATTATAAGTCAATCCCAATATATTTTAAAATTACTAAACAGTCTTTCAAAAAGTCAAAATCTTCAAATTAATCCTCTAACTCTCAAAAATTATAAATCAATCCCTAAAATACTAAATATCAGATTTGGTCCTCAATAAACTCAGAATTATTACCAATAACTAAACTAGTCATTGCGACAGAATTTTCATCAAAAACAACCCAAATTCGTCCAAACCGACATCCATCATTTCAAATCACTTAAATCATCATCCAAACATTTTTATTCATAAAATCATTCATCAATTTCATCAATAAACCAACAAATCATCACCAACCCAAATTAATTCTTCCAAATAATTCCCTAACTACACCAATCCTCTTCAATCTCCAAAACCAAACACAAACCCGTTCCATTCTAAGTTTATTCAACCAAAATCAATTAAAAAATAAAAAAAAATTATCACCAGACCATCCAATTTTTCCATCAAAATTCGAACACAAATATACACCCAACACAAAATACACATTCAACCTAACCAAACAAAACCCACTTTATTCCTACACCCATTCTAACATTAGCCATCAAAATCCATCTCAAATTCATCAAAATCAAGCAACAAAATCAAACCTTAACCTTCAAACCCATCACCCACATAAACCCACACAAAACCCATTTGATTTTCATGAAAATTGTAATACCCCGAATAATTTTTATAAATATTTTTGGATACCGAATAAATTTTTATAAGTATTTTTGGATAATTATATTTGGAGTAATTATTTTGAATAATTATTGGTGGATAATTATTTTAAATAAACTTGGGTAAAAATTTGAATTTTTATTTTTGGTGATTGAAGAGTTAATTTTTTTGTTTTTGATGTTAATTGAGTGATTAATGAAAGTTATGAGTGATTTGAAAGTGATTTATTAATTGAAAAATTGTTAGACATTGAGAAAGAAAAACCTGAAAAAAAAAAAAGAAAAGAGGGGTGACTTTCGGTTGGGTTATTTACTGGTTTGGTTTATCGGTTTGGTTCACTGGTTTAATCGGTTGGGTTGATTCATACTAAGTTGGCTTGATTTATTTTTTTCAAATGGTTTGAGTTTTGAAGATGGCTGCAAAATTCATTAGTGGGTTGATTGCGTTCTTTTTATGGGCTGGTTTAGTTAAGTTTGATTTTTTAATTGGTTCGGTTTTGACTACTGGGTTGGTTGACTAGTTCGGTTCAACTGGTTCGGTTTGGACTAGTTAGTGGGTTCGGTTTGGCTGCTGCTACCCCTTCTCTTCTTTTAAAATCCAGCCGACCCGACCGACCAAACCAACCTACATTCATCTCCTTTCTTCGACTGCATTGTTCACGAAACCCAGAATTTCGTCTCTCTCTTTTTGGGATTCTCTCTCTCTTCATTCCTACACCAAGATAAGGTGATTTTCTCTTTCTCTCTCCTATTCTTGCTTGGTTTCATGGTCAAACATATGGGTTTTGTGTGGGTTTCGGTTTTTGGCCGAAAATGGAAATTTGGGTTCGGATTTCTGCAATTTTTGGATGGATTTGAGTTGGTTTTTGTTGGATAATGATAGATTGAGGTTGAAAATGCATCAATCTAGCTTAGAAATGATGATTTGATGATTTTTCATTGATGGGTTCATTTGGCCCGAAAATTTATTTTTGGTTTTGAGTGATGTTTGATGTTTTTGATGAAACCAATGGTAGATTTAGGTTTCTGGGGTTGATTAGAGTTGATTGGAACCATCTGGAACATCGGGTTTCGCTTGGTTCGGGATTTGGGGTATTTTTGGAATAATTTTCGTCGCGAGGACTAAGTTGAAAATTTTGATTTTTCTGGAAAAATTGGAGGACTGGGTCTGATATTTGCCATAAGCGTCAGATTTGTAATTTTGGAAAAATATGGTGTAGATTTGTAATTTTGAAAATGTGGATAATTTTATAATTTTGATAAATTTGAGGTTTTATTTGTAAATTGAGTTATTTGGAGGATTTAATTATAAATTCTAAAAGTTTTGAGTTAATTATTAATTTCTAGAATTTCTGGGATTAATTATTAAGTTTCGAGGTTTCAGGGACTAAAGTATAATTTTATGAAAGTCGGAGACTAATTGGTAATTTTACACTAATTTTGATTTTTGGGCAGTGAGTGATAGATTTTCTATCGAAATAGGATTTCTGACACCGATGGCGTCCGAGTCTGCATTTGCATTTCATGCATCTCCAGTATTGTCACAGTCACTGTATTTGATATGTTTGTAAATATTTTATTTCAGCTCGGTTCGGTTTCCGAGGCGACCAGCCATCGACCGGCGATCAGTGAGTTTGGAAGTTCGGCATCCAGGTGAGTGGATGGCAGCTTCAGACACATAGGATGTGTCTCTTTAACATATATTTATTTTTGTTGTGTTATCACCATAGCATGTAAATTGGACTAATCTAAGGATTGATTAAATTAAATAATTTGGATTATGTGAATAAAGATTCACTTCTTTGTTTTTGGGAAAATTACATATATATTTATATATATATGTTCTCCACTGTTTTTGATGCTGAGTGCATGCTTTTTTTGAATGTTAAGAGTTTCTGCTTTGGTTTATGATATGTACACTTTGTACTATGAACTCGATTTAGGAAACGTGACACGTTTTTCGATAAAATAGTATTTGTTTCGATTTTTGAATATCTTTTCGAAAATAAAGATTTGGTTTCTATATATATATTTGAATTATGAAATTGTTTTGGTTTGGTTTTGGACTTTGATATATAAGATATACCTTATATATCTGATTTGTTTTTGAGATATACTCGGTCACATGACCGTTATGTTTTAGATTTCAATATACTATGTATATATTTTGGAGACGGGACGCCCATACGACGAGGTGTGTAGCCTTTGGTATACCAATGCATGTTAAACCTAGCTACTAGGGTAGTTAGTAGCCATGTTGTTCTGACGAAGGCACATGATTGGATTATACCCAGCTATCAGGGTAGTTGATAGCCATGTTATTCTGACGAGGGCACATGATTGGATTATGGATTGGTGGCATGACCCCAATCATTGATGAGGTGGTTGAGTAGTGACTCGGATCTCACCACACTATGTTTATAGTCCCTTATCCGTGATATAAGTTTTTGACTCTGATATTTATGGAATATGTTTCGACAAGATATGATTTTGAAGATAATACTATTAGTATTATGATGCCTACAAGGCAAAGGTTGATTATGAGGTTTTGAGAAAAACTATAAAGGTTTTGAGTTCTGTTTTTGAAACGGTTTGGTAACAGCTTTAAAAGAAAGGGTTTTGGATTTCTGAAATATTTAG
>CAODLS010543267.1:0-14111 GCA_948243855.1 Flueggea neowawraea
CAGTATGAAAATGTTTTGAACAACAGTTTGAAAAATGTTTTTGAAACTACTCTCTGAAAATATTTTGGAATTTACTCTGAAAATACTTCGATATTTAACTTGGAAAATACTTTGGTAATTAACTCTGAAAATAAATTTGGAATTTATCTTTGAAATATTTTGAGTATTTATCTCTGAAAATATTTAGGTACTTTTCTCTGAAATATTTTGGAAAGTGAACATAAATTTTGGTAATTGTCTGTTGTCTGCTCTGTATGCAAAAGGATTGCAAAGTGGATTTTTGAAACAATCTATTTATATATACGGGTGTATATATATACGATATTATTTGGATATATGCATGCATGTGGTAGTTTTCGAAAATGTTTTCAAAACCCTTTTGAGGAGTCTGTGCCGCTCTTTTGTGTTATCTGCTCACTAGGAAATCTTACCCTTTTATTTTTCTTGTCTTTGTCCTATTTTACTTTTCAGGTAGTTGATAGCAGTCGTTTGATTCTTCCGTACTCAGTGAGTGCTCTATTGTTCAAGCTGAATTGTGTTATGTTAGTTGCTCCACATAGGGTAGTGGATTATGGACTTGCATTTGTTAAAAAAATATTTAACGGTTTTACTTAAACTATTTATTTAGTATTTTGTTATTACAATTATATTTTAATTATATATTCGGGAATATTATTTTTGAAAAACGTATCCTTGTTAAATTGTTTAATACGGTAAATAAGCCGATTAATAATATGAATTTGGGTAGTTCTATTCTCCGAGGCTTGTGCGAGATGGGTTGGGCTTCCATAGACGGTTCGCCTCGTACGCCGGTCGCGGACAGTAATGTTATCTAAATATAAAAATTCTAATTCTAATTCAATTTCAATTCGGTAACCCAAACAAATCCTAAGAAATATCATTGAATACAACTACACAACATTTCTTAGGTCAGTTTTTATTGAGCACTAATATTTCTGTGGTTGTTTTGACATATCGTTTCTTGTCATTGAATATAAGCCCAAGTTTTTATCCAAAACTCAAACTTGTGATTTTGATTGTCCAATCTATCCATACACGTTGACGCGCTACACCATGAGTCCAAGTTTTAAGCATTAGAAAAAGTCAGAACCACAAAGCCGAAAGCGAAGACACAGAAAAAGGCGGAGACAGCACCAACCAACAGGCAACAACGTTAATTTTTGAGCAAAAATAGCAGACAACATATTCAGACATACATTCTACCCCCTTTACACTACCGTCAAAATGATCTTACTAAAACCCCCTCATCGTCGTCATCATCATCATGTCCCATAAACACCGTCAATTTCCACCACCACCACCACTAGGACTCCTCCTCCTTCAATGGCTGTTCCTCGTCTCCTCACCACCGCCGTCGCTCGCGCCCCTCTGTATATCCTCCCTTGCATCATTGCCTTAGCCTCGCTCACCGCTTTCTTCCTTTATAAGGCAAAACTATTCGTTCAATTAACCTTCTTTTTGTTTAGATTTCGAACAGTTTTTGCAACCTACGTTGTTTATGCCATGAATGAATAATACCACCGATTGATTACAAACTTTTCATTTTAGTATCTTCATTGAGGCAATTCGTCGAATGGTTGTTGTAATCAACGATAAAATTTCTCAATTTTTATCTACGCATTTCGTCGAATGTGAATTTTACGATTGTTTATGCGTTGAATTTTATTAGAATATTTTGTCCAACGGGTCAACTTATTAGTTTCGTTGTGACATTTCGTCGAACAGGTTGATCGGTTTGCTTCAGAGACCAAAACCTTAGCTGGTCATAACTTGGAACCAACACCGTGGCACTTATTTTCACCGAAGACCTTCGACGACGAGACCCGGCACAGCCGGGCATACAAGATCATTCAGTGCTCGTATCTCACTTGTCCATACACCAGTTCCACTGTATCAAGACGCCAGAATTTCGACTCCTCTAAATCATCTGCAAAGTGTCCTGATTTCTTCAGCTTCATTCATAAGGATTTGGAACCGTGGGCAGCAACAGGGATAACAAAGGAACATGTAATGGGTGCAAAAAAGTTTGCATCTTTCCGTGTGGTGATATTTGAGGGCAGGCTTTATTTGGATGCATATTATGCGTGTGTGCAGAGCCGAATGATGTTTACTATATGGGGGTTAGTGCAGCTGCTCCAAAGGTATCCTGGATTGGTACCTGATGTTGATATCATGTTTGATTGTATGGATAAGCCTAGTATAAACCGAAAAGAACATGGGTCTTTGCCTTTGCCTTTGTTTCGGTACTGCACTACTAAGGATCACTTTGATATTCCCTTTCCTGATTGGTCCTTTTGGGGTTGGTAAGTTTCAAATTTATTTATAATTACTATTTTTAGTTTTATTGGGATTGAGATGTATAATTCTCTGTATTTAAAAATGAGTTCTGCACAGGCCAGAGATAAATATAAGATCTTGGGATGAGGAGTTCCGGGATATTAAAAAGGGCTCTCTTTCTCGGAGTTGGTCAAAAAAATGGCCTCGTGCATACTGGAAAGGGAATCCAGATGTTATGGCTCCAATTCGTACAGAGTTGCTGCAGTGCAATCACTCTAGGAAGTGGGGGGTACTAATTATGAGACAGGTATAATTTGATTCACATTATGTAGGTGATGTTCATGGAATTATGAAATGTTTCAAGGTTACGGCTTCCTAAGAATGTGTTTGATGTTTCCTTTTGTGTGTGTTTCAGGACTGGGGAGAAGAAGCAAGAGCTGGTTTTCAGGGTTCCAAGCTGTCAGATCAGTGTGATTTTCAGTGAGTACACTTGCCAATGTGAATAGCATACTGTATTTATGTCTTCTATTTGTAAATGCATGATGCAGCCAAATACCTCAAGTTGATTCTTTTTGTTGTTTATGACTACAAAATATATACATGGAAGCATTAGCATGCGCAACCTTTCACTGTTCATATTTTTCTTGTTTTTCATGTTGAAGTTTGAAAGTCAAATAAACATTTGCATTATGTAGGTACAAAATCTATGCTGAAGGTTATGCATGGTCAGTTAGTCTTAAATATATTATATCTTGTGGATCCCTCCCATTGATAATTTCCCCTCGATATGAAGATTTCTTCAGTCGTGGTCTCATTCCTAAGGCAAACTATTGGCCTGTGTCTTCGAATAAGTTATGCCCTTCGATAAAGTTTGCAGTTGACTGGGGCAATGCACATCCATCTGAGGTATATTTCACATTTTTCTTCGTCTATATTTGTCATCACGCGCAATGTCTGATCTTATTGAGCCATTCCTTTGCAATCAGAATCAGTTTTCTTTATTCAATCTGGTGTCACTTTCTGCATGTTCACTGCTTCGGGTCAAGAACAGAAGCTATGTTAATATAATTTGAATAATTTTCATATTACTTCAAGCTATTAACTTCTTATGATCATGAACAGGCTCAAGCAATAGGAAAAGCAGGACAGGAACTCATGGAAACATTAAATATGGATCGAGTCTACGACTACGTGTTCCATCTCATAAATGAATACGCCAAGCTGCAGCGCTTCAAACCACTGCCACCTTCTTCTGCTCTTGAAGTGTGTGCGGACTCTGTTCTTTGCTTATCTGATCCGAAGCAGAAGCAATTCCTCCAAAGATCAGCAACCTTCCCCTCACCGGGACCACCATGCACACTTCGGCCTGCAGATGGTGATTTCATCAATAGTTGGTTGCGGCGGAAAGAGAAAGTAATAGAGGAAGTGAGGGAAAAGGAGAAGTTGAATGTGTGAAGGCATATGAGTGCAGAGCATCGTTGTTTTATAGCAGGAATTTTTTTTGCAGGCGCAGAGCTGCCTGTTGTAGTTTTCGTTATTACATACAAAAGAAGGTAATTTAGCAATGGTACTATTTTGCAATTTTGAGTCATTGTTAAACAGGTTTTTTTTTCGAATTTCAACTGTCATTGTTTTTTTTTGAACTGATTTCAACTGTCATTGTTAAGTAGTTGATAATACAAAAATGCTCGTTAAAATGTAATTATTATCACTAATACCATCAATTTAAATTCATGAACAAATGAAATTGCTGATTGCACTATGAGCAAATCTTTTTATGTATTTGTTAACAGCAGAAGCATATTGTAATTTAATATTTGAAAAAAAAAATTATGAACTACTAAACCAGGGTAGATGCATATCTTTTTTTGCCCTTAAGGTTAATGTTGGTTTGGTAAGGGTTGTATTTAGCATATTTTAATATTTAATATTTAGTGTACAATAACATATTTTAAAAAAGTTGTCAACCTCTATTTTTTTCTATTTAAAAGCTTGACTAGTTATTTTATATTATCCGTTACATCTATCAATCTACTTTGCGAACAAACATTAAAATGCAAAAAAGAAATTACTTCTGTGTTGTAACTCCAGATTAAAAGATTCTAAATGAAAAAAATAATAATAAAAGAGAGAAAATATAACGACAGAAGAAAGTCCAGAAGTTATGACTGAGTTTTTTTTTCCCCTTGATCAAGTAGAAAGGAATATGTAAGTGATGACAATTAAGATACTTCTCGATACATTATATTCAAACTTTCGTGTTTAACTCACATGCGTTAGATTTAACAGTTAAGGAGATATTGTCTTGCTTTAAAGGTTTGAGGTTCGATCTTTACCGTGAGCGCATAGCAAGATGACATATTTACGTCATATTGTGTGGTCTCAAGGCTTTTCACTCAAGCTCAATATTTCTTGGTAGAGATTTTTCGTAACCTATAGATTCCTCCATTTTAAAAAAAAAAAATTATGTTCATCAGCAACCGTATCAAACCAAACAAATAATCAATGCAAACACTTACCCCATCAAGATAATACCACCAAAAGGTGAGTATAATCCACAAAAATTGACAATAAGTAAGCACAAAAGAAAGTAGAAATGCAAAACTACGACATAGTCATACCAAATCACCTGAGACTGAACTTTGTAACCCCCAACGTACCTCTGTCAGCGGGGGTCGAGTCGAGGTTGAGTTTGCACAGAGCACAATAATGATTTGAAATTTTAGGGCAGAATCGAAGAGGTTGGAATTTGTGCTTCTGATTATTAAAATCTAGCCATGAGAATTGAAAATTAATGCTTGTAGTTTATATATGCATTGCAAGTGAAATAATCAAGGAAAAATATTGAAATATCTCTAACATGCACAAATTTATAGCCCTAATTGAAATAATCAAGGAAATAATCATTTCCACTCTTAATTGAAAAAAAAAATTAAAAATCATTTTTTTTAAAAAAAGTAGGAGTAAATTAAGGTCCAAAGGAGTTTTTTATTTTTTTCTCTACCTCTCCCAAAAATTGAACCTAGCATCCAAAATTAACATATCAATTATCATCGAAACTTGAATAAAATATTTAAAATGTTCTTCATATGTCACGATGAAAAAATCAAGACATTGTTTGTTTTTTAGATCGCAGAAGCATATTAAAAGCAATTTGTATTGAAGAAATTAACACATTTTTTTAAATACGAATATACATAAATAGTAAATATGTTTTTTATTGATAAAGGGGAAGCGAGAGCGACTATTAAGTGGTATATTTTTATTGGGTTTGACCATGCAGGCTTTAAATCCGAAGGTATTCTTCCTGTTACGGAATGTTTTCGAGAGTCATAGCTGACATCCGGACACGGACTTATGCCCGCACCGAGTAAGGTCACCGTAGCACTTCACCGAGAACAAACGAATTGGGCTGAACAACCTAACACTAGTGCAACAGGCTCGAGCTAGCAACCAGACCATCGTTGGAATTACGCCGCTCCCTCAGATGCTCGAACCAACATCGTGTACTGATGTCAACGCTCTCAACCGCTAGACAACCCTGGGGTAAATAGTAAATATGTTTATAGGATATTATTCAAACAAACAAAAATATTATTTTTTCCATTATATTAAAAAAAATATTTTTCTACTGCTTTCCACGTCTCAAAATAGAACTCGCCACACAAATTTGCTAACCCTCCGTCTCCACCCAATCTCTCTCTCTCTAACGGAAACAATGGCAGAAACCGGCGTTGTTACAGTCTACGGCAATGGCGCAATCTACGAGCCAACCAAGAAATCCCCATTCTCCGTAAAAGTCGGCCTCGCTCAAATGCTCCGCGGCGGCGTAATTATGGACGTCGTCACTCCCGAACAAGCCCGCATAGCCGAAGAAGCCGGCGCCTGCGCCGTCATGGCTCTGGAACTCGTCCCCGCCGACATCCGCGCCCATGGCGGCGTTGCCCGCATGTCCGACCCCCAACTTATTAAAGAAATTAAACGCTCCGTCACCATCCCCGTCATGGCGAAGGCCCGAATCGGCCATTTCGTCGAAGCCCAAATCCTTGAAGCTCTCGGCATCGACTATGTAGACGAAAGCGAAGTCCTTACCGTCGCCGACGAAGAAAACCACATCAATAAACACAATTTCCGAATCCCCTTCCTATGCGGCTGCCGCAACCTCGGCGAAGCCCTCCGCCGCATCCGCGAAGGCGCCGCTATGATCCGAACCAAAGGCGAGGCCGGAACCGGCAATGTCGTGGAGGCCGTCCGTCACGTCCGCTCCGTTATGGGCGAAATAAGGGTTTTGAGAAACATGGACGACGACGAGGTTTTCACTTTTGCAAAGAAGATTGCGGCGCCGTACGATTTGGTTATGCAGACGAAGCAGCTAGGGCGGCTTCCGGTGGTTCATTTCGCGGCAGGAGGAGTGGCGACGCCGGCGGACGCGGCGTTGATGATGCAACTAGGTTGTGATGGGGTTTTTGTGGGGTCAGGCGTTTTTAAAAGTGGAAACCCGGCGAGGAGGGCTCGAGCGATTGTTCAGGCCGTTACACATTACAGTGATCCGGAGGTGCTTGCAGAGGTTAGTTGTGGGCTTGGTGAAGCCATGGTCGGCATTAATCTTAATGATCATATTGTGGAGAGGTATGCGAATCGATCTGAGTGATTAAATGTTTGTTGGTTGATCATATTTCACTTGATTAGTCCGTTGGTTTAACTTTAATGTTTGTTGATCAATCTTTTTATCATTAATAAAGTTTTGTTTGTTTGGTTCAGTTTGGTTTGACTTAGTTAAGATTTTACTTGATTAGATGTATGTTTAATATAATGATGCCGGCTTTAAGTTTGCTCATATGATAACGATATGATTGCAGAAGTATATTTTGTCTGTGGTAGATTGGTGAAGTTGATAAATTGCATAGTGAAAATTGAGATCAACCTGTTTTTTCAGATCTGTAATGTGCTTGAATAGACAGTACTAATGTTTTTAGTCGATACTAGTGTGTGATGCTGTTGCCACGCAATTGAGTCAGTTGATGATGTTCCAACAATCATGAATGCTGGCAATCATTGACTGAAAATTGTATATTGTTGATCTGCTATATTTTCTTGAATTCTTGCTCTGCTCAAAATGATTTCTCAATTTGCCTGCAATTTGCGATCTGCAAGATTGCGAAATTATTATAGTTACAATGGAAGGAATACGAGGTTTAATAGTTGCTACCTTGCGCAATATCTGATTACAAATTGCAATGAGTTGATGATGATTGAACATAAATGCAGAGATCAAACTATATGTCTTAACAATAGTTGCTTGAAAGGCATTGCTTCACATCTTGGTACCTTGTTGTGTGTATGTTATATGTCAATAGTCAATGTTGATAGCTCTTTCCTCTTGGCATGTATTTGTTTTGTCTTTTTGAATGCTTCAATGAAAATGTCATTTACGCTTATGTCACGAGGCTAGATCAATATTGTGTGAGAATTGAACGATGTGTTGGATCTTGCAGAAAGCTTGCTTTATCTGTAATTCCAGTTGTTCTGAATCTTGAGGGAGACTAAATCTTCTTTTCGGTGTGCTTGTATATAGCTTGATATCCCAGAACTTAAATCTTTGTGGTCCATGTTATGGTTCAACCTGGTTTCTGCTGTATCCTGTTTAATCAGCTTCATTGCATTGGTTTTTTTAAGTAACTTTTTTTAAAAATTTGAGCACACATTTAGCAATAGACTTGTAGTTTAATGGCAGCCTAATTAGGGTGGAGCTTAGAACTATGTGGATTTTGCGTTGGATGATTGTCCATTTTCTCAAATAAGGTGGAGTTCTTGTACATTGTGGCCTTCCTTTCCTTGTGTGCCTGCAATGCAATCCAACTTCTTCTCATTAGCCCGAACTAAGGTGGTGTAATTGTTGTTGCCTATGAGATTTAAAACTCAGAACTTCGATTACAAGTCTAGGCGCTGGCATTCCTTGCAGCTGGAGAATTTCCACTTCCGTCCTCAATAATCACTAGCTCCATGTACCATCGCTGCTATTTGATTTCCGTGCATCAAAATCAACTCAAAAAGAACACAAAAACAGTGCAGAATCAAATCTCCAAAACAGCAAATCAACAACACAAAGACATTAAAACAAAGAAAAATCAACCGAAAAATGTCAAAGAAATAGATTCGAAGCTCAATATTTGGAATTTTGAAAGATTTTTTCCAACTAAACCAGTAAAAAGAAACAAGTACTTTTTATAGAGATTTATTCCAAAGATCAGTAATAGAGCAATGCTGATACATCAAAAGATTCAAAAACAAAATATCCAGACTTGAAACAAACAAATCAAGTAAAATTAGATCAAAATCCAAATTCAGAACTTTACATCTGGAATTCTAGAAGAAACCTCTATCAAAAAAAAAAAAGCAACAAAGAAAAGTACATTTAAATTGTCGAATCCAATAAATAACGAAGCAAGGGAATTGCTTGGTTAGGCAATTCCCTTACTACTTTTCTGACATGCTTTGATTCAAGAAAGAATCCCAAAGAACAAGAAAAAAGAAGCAAATGCAAGAATAATTATCACCAAAAGAGTTGAAAAAAGTTAAGTAAGAGCCCCTGAAAACAAATTTGTCTGAAGTTTTCGTTTGGTTTATTTTTAGTTAACTTTTTCAGTTTTATTACATTGTCGTGACTCATATAGCGAAACAAATTAATATAAATTTACAAGGAAAAATATATGAATCAGAGCCTAATCAAAATTTTGTGGCATGCCTAAATAGAGACTTCACAAAAAATTTATTTTAAATTTATTTTCAGTTTATCAACACGAATAGAATTTTTTTCACAAAAACTGTAGAGACATATAAATTTGGCCTAAACGAGACTTCATAAAAAAGTTTATTTGAAATTTATTTTCAGTTTATTACAATAAACAACAAACTTTTCACATAAACTGCATGCAACCTATTCACTTTCATATAACGAGACAAATTAATATAAATTTCCCACAAAAATTTTATTTGAAGTTTAATTTCAGTTTATAACTTCGTATAGAAAACTTTTCATACAAACTGCATGCAAACTATTCCTTCTTTTTATTCGCAGATGGAACTGTTTAGTGCTTTGGGAGCCTTTCCTGCTCAAATTTCGAGCCCAATCAAAAACTTGTGTCATGATGGTTCATATAAATTTATCGTAAACAGAGACTTCACAAAAAAGTTTATTTGAAAATTATTTTTAGTTTATTACTACATATAAAAAAAAACCTTTGCTCACAAACATGACCAAATTCAAATAAAACATCTAAATGCTACAAATCCAACACGTACAATACCTTGAAAAAGAAAATAAAACATAGCATTGGTTCTGAATATGTTCAAAGAAAGAAACCCTAACAACAATAACACTACAGTTACTCAAAAAATACTTAAAACCCTAAAATCTTACAAATTGTAACCGAATAAGCAAGAAAATAACAAGGAAAAACACCATCAAAATGAAATCATAAAAACCTAACACAAACCTTAATGCCAGAGAAGAAGAAGACACCCTAACAACTTGTTTCCCCTTCGTTACCTGTTTTTAGCAGTGGACTCTGCTCCCTTATCATTCAATGAAATCCACATTTCTTATTGTTGTTATAACTTATAAAGCATAACCGATGCATAGTTGATAAATTTAAATTTTAGTGGTATCAGAAACTTGGAGTATGAAAGATTCCACAATAATAATAATAATAATAATAATAATAATAATAAAAATAAATATTATTATTATTATTATTATTTAAATGTTGCCCCCTTATTTTCTAATTCTATGTTTGCCTCTACATATTGTATGTTACTATTAAACTAACTTGAATATCCAAAAGAATATATAAAATATTTATTTTTTACTATATAATCTATTCGATTTATTAATCCACAATTATTTACAAAGTTGATCTCTCAATTTACTAAAAAAATATTTTGATAAAATATATTACTTTAACACATTCAACTGACATATATACCAATGGTATTCATTTTTGATAGAACAAAAAATAGATCAAAAATTGAAAAAGCAGAGAATATGTTTTTAGAACTAAAATATTCATAAACATATATGCTGAATAAAAATGTTAAAAAGCAAATATCTCCATTGAATATTCAAAATTATTTCATATATATTATAATATAAAAAATATAATTTTTTTTTATTTTCAAATATATAATTTGTTAATATATAATTGATTTATGTAATTTTACTATTCAAATAATGAAAGTAAAGAGTCTTGCATGAAGTTAATAAATTGAAGAAGAAAAACTTAGATAAGATAGTCAAAAAAGGAGATGTATCGTTGATTTTTGATAGAGGAATTTGATACTTTAATAAAAGAGAGATATTGAGTTTGTTTGGTAGGATAGAGTATATAGTATATTTAACAGTTTTTTTTAATAATTAGTGATGAATGAATAGTAAAAAATTAGAGACATGATAAGTCTTTTTATAAAATTAGTTATACAAAATATGTTATATACTTTTATTTTTAACTCTTTTTTTTTTAAGTTTTTTATCTTATAGTTGTTAATAAGTTTTTTTATCTTAAGAGATTAGAATTTAAGAATTTTTAAGTGTTTTAAACAAATTAATTTGTTTACAATTGTTTATGTGGCATATGACAAGTTTTAAAAATACATATGTGTACCCAATTTTTATTTTCGTCGCCAGATTTTATTAAAAATAGCCAAAGTGACATTTTTGAATAAATCAAGAAAGTTTAGTGACCATTTTGAACAAAATCTCACTTTTGTGACTAAGTTGAATTGAATTACAAAGTTCAGTGACAATAGGTAAAATTACCCTGTAAATGGCCGTTAAAAAATGAATGAAATATCTACACTTCTCTATACTTGTCACGACCCGAGTAGGGACGGTGATCGGCGTATAAGGTGAACTGTCTATGAAAGTCCAGGTCATCTCGCACAAGCATCGGAGATACAGATATTCTACCAAAACATTCATTTATCAAAATATTTATTTAATAAAAATACGACGTATAAGAAAATAGTCTAAATATAATACTATCAAAATAAATATAAAACCATTATTGCAAAACAATATCCAAAATACAAAATACAGTCTAGTATCTCTATAGAAATCTAGTATGAAACTCTAACAGCAAAATACAAAAGTAGAGCCCGAACGAGGGCACTCATTAAAAGTCAAGAATGCCTCACTGGTGACGGGGTGTCGAACATATGTTGAGCGTAAAAAATAGATGCCGAACATACAAAGGAGATAGACAGAAAGAAAATGGGGGTCAGGGCCCAGTGAGAAAATAATACTCCAGATTGCCTTATACATGCCTTACAAAGACAGGTTTGAAAACCGTTTCAAAATATACCGCACACGTATATACAAAAATAATATATGTATACATACTACGCTACGTATGTAATAGCTTTCAGAAAACGTTTTACGAAAACGTTCGCATAAAAAGTAAACAACATGCATACAGACAGTATCAGAGTATATATATATATATATATATATATATATATAATAGAGTCATAGTATAACAGAGTAAAAAGTAGTATTGTGGACTCAGACAGAACATATCATGTATCTGGCTGGATACATGACTACCAATTCACCTCGGTAGCTAGGGTCTTCCAAAGCATTGATATATCAAATGTTATGTACCCCGTAACTAGGTCTTTAGATCAGAGTATATATATTATATACCATAATATATATCAGACAGTCATGCAGAACAAATTTTTCATATTTTTCAGAAAACATATATATACCAATATATATTAACAGAGTAAAAATGTTGGTTATTTCAAACCACATAAGTCCGATTAATAATTAACCAAATAATTATTAGTCAGATTTCATGTCATATCCCGACACATCAAAAATGATATACATAAGAAGACACAACCTATGTGTTTGAAGCTGTCATTTCACTCACTTGGAATCCGAAGCAAAGGATCCAGTCAAGCACCACTGGTAGGTGGATGGTCGTGCTGGCAGGAACAGGAAGTTAGAACAGATACATACATAATTGATATCATAACAATGATGCTGGTACTGTGGCGGTACCGAATGAATAAATGCATATGCAGATACAAACTCTCAGAGATGCAGAAACGCTAATCCGAATGATAACCCATCATTCGTAACCCAAAGCTTAAAGCCCACAAAATTACAGTTTGGTCCCTGACCAGTATAAAATTACGTTTTAACCCCTGTGACTCGACTATGGTCTAAATAGCCCTCAAGGAGTTCTACTAGTCCTTCAAGAAGTCAAAATCATCAATTAAGCCCTCTAACTCTCAGAATTAGCCAAAATACAAAAAATCACCATTTGACCCTCCAGAAGCATGGATAACTCGAGTTAGTTGAAGTGCAACTCGAGTTATACATGCCCTAACTAACTTGAGTTACACGAAGTGCTAACTCGAGTTAGCACAAACCCATAATTCTCCAAATTCGCCAAACTCAAATTTAACCGATAAAAATCGATATTAATCACCCACATTGCTCATGATCGACCTCCTGAACATTAACCTATGATTGAATCCATCATAGGAACTCAGAATCATCCAAAAATCGACCAAAACGAGATGTTTCATACCCATTTATGTACATCCTTAAACCCTGTGATTCCAAGCCTAATCTAGGTGATTCTAGAATCCAAAAGACACGATCTAGCTGTTGAGTTCAGTTTTGATGATGATGAAATCAAAACATCCATGAAAGAGATGCAAAGTTGCAGACTTGCTGATATTTAACTACAAAGCATCTTATGAGTCATCAAATCACGTCAATGCACGCACAACAGGCTTCTACGAACACAATAGAGACTACAACGCACATAGATGAGAAGCTAATGCTATTGGATCTAACTTATACACATCTACGCACAATGCATATGGTACAACGCACGTTGACGAAGATCCAGACTGATGAGGAGAAGCGTTATGCACGCAAAAAAGGCGAACAACGCACGTAAACAAAGCTTGACTGAACTAAAGCCAAAATATGTTGCAACGTGTCATAACTTCAAAAAGGGAATATTCTCTGACATGAATTCAGAGAATATCAGAATAGTGAGTCGCGCACAAAGCATAAAAATTCAAAAGTGTCAGATGAAAAGAGCTGGACTAGCTGACAAAATCAATACGCTCATTGAGAATTTGAATTTGAATATATCTGACATTCCCTGACACAGATCACATGCAAAATCAAAGGTGCAGACTTTAATCAGAAGTCTACATACACAGAACAAAAGTGCAACGCACGTAGCAAGCCAGTGGGTGAAAATCGCACATTCTGGATATCAAGACAATGCACGTAGAAGGTGGTACTATGCACACAATATGCTGGTGGAATCATACTACGCACACAGTATTTGGTACTATACACATAGTATCCAATATCAGCATTGTACAATATTTGGATCTATTCTACAACGGTTCTATTATTGATTCTAACGGCTATATTCCTTTAAGTGGCTATAAATAGACATCTCATAACAAAAGAGAAGTAAGAGATATCATTGCTAATAATTGTTATTCACTCTATCTCTCTTCTCTACCTTTATAGCCCATTTAAGCTATTATACTTGCATATATTTCTGGATTTGAGTGAGCTTACAGTTTGCAATATCTTTGGGTTAAATTTATAACAAGCAAGGTTGTTTGCTTGGGGTAGAAAGGTTTTCTAATTCAGCCCGTGAAAACTAGGTGAACGATTTTCTAGTAAATCCTACAAAAACTAGAGGTGTGATTTGCTTGTTTTGTTCTGAAAATAGGTGGTTAAGATTTTCTAGTTCAGCCCGTAAAAACTA
>CAODLS010543304.1:0-12252 GCA_948243855.1 Flueggea neowawraea
CAATGTTAGCGACCAATTCGTCGCAAACCATTATAAAATTTAATTGATCATTTACAAATTAATTGTTTCATTCTAAATATCCAAATTTTTATTTAAATTAACGTGACAAATTAATATTTTGTAATTTTTGCCTAGTTTTGATTTTTTTCATTCTAGTTAGAGAATATTGTATTCTAATTAATTGTTAAGAAATTGTTAGCCTAAATATTGAATTTTCAATATGGTTTACGATGAATTAGTCACAATTTTAGCGTCTTTTTCGTCTTAACATCCATTTTTGCGACAAATTGGTTGCAATTTTAGGGACCAATTCGTCGCAAAGCATTATAACAATTAATTGATCATTTACAAATTAATTGTTTCATTGTAAATATCCAAGCTTTTTATTTAAATTAATGTAACAAATTAATTGTTAGTAATTTTCACCCTAGTTTTGATTCTTTTTCTCTAATTAGAAAATATTATATTCTAATTAACTGTTAAGAAACTATTACCCTAATTAATTTGAAAATATATTAAATATTTACAAAAAAATTAATCCAATTTCCTTATAAAAAAACCACACAAATACATGATTTTCTCGTCTTAGCAAAAACTATACTTTTCCAACGTCACTACATTTAATCCAATTTTCCAATGAAAACAATTAAGTAAATTTCAATAATTGGGTGAAAATTAAGAAATATAAATTTATGTTGGACATGAATATAGTTACCAATTAAATACATTCATGCAACATAGATTTTGTATTCTCGAGTCAAATATTTTCTAATTAGAATAAAAGACAATTCGTCGCTAAATTAATTGAAATTTACTTTAAAAAATACAATCATATATCTTTGTCTCGTCAAATTGAAAACAACTGAGTAATTTCCAACAAGCAATTAATTTATCAAATATGCAATTAATTGATTTACGACGAATTGGTTGCTAAAATTGCGACCAAATAACATTTTGTCTAAAAAATTTGCTACAAAAGTTTTTTGTCGCAAAAGTTTACGACGAAAATTTTTTTGCCTCAAATTTTGGAACGAAAATGTTTTTTGTCGCAAACTTTGCGACGAAAAGGTTTTTTGTCGCAAATTTTGCGACAATCGAACATGTGGTCACGACTTGTTGCGACACAAATGTCATTTGTCTCAAAATCTGCCGCAAAAAGGCTGGAGGAAAGCTTCCAGCCAATTTTTGTGACGAATTCGTTTTTGTTGCAAAATTGCGACTACAAAACTTGGTCGCAGATATTTTGTCGCAATTGAGGATTTTTCTTGTAGTGTTAATGTATGGGATGGACTATGATTCTTTTATGATTATCTCATTCAAGTGTTTTAAATGGTTTAGATCTTTTTAGATTATCTAAATTTAATCTAATAGTTTAAATTATATTATTTGTCATTAATTTTTGTGTTGACACAACCTAAGTCATTAGATAAAAATAATATAATTTAAGTCATTGGATAATAAGTCAAGTAAAGTAGCGTTGACTTATAATCAAGCAAGTTATCTCAAAAATCAATACCTCATCAAAAAAAGTCATTGCATAACACTAATATAATTTACGTCATTAGATTAAATCTAGATAATCTAAATAAATCTTGACCATTAAAAACAGACGAATAGATAATTATAAAAGGACTATAGTCAGATCCTATATGTATTGCCTTTTTTTCTCAGAATCAATTCTCTTATTTGATATCCCTTAACTTATTCACACTAATCTTTTCTTGATTTTGTTCTCCTTGATTCATTCCGTTAATTAAGAAATTAATACTACTAAATAATACATAATTGTTAGACTTTTTCGATTTAAGTTCTTTCTTTACTTTCATATACAAATTACCAACAAAGTCCTTGTCAGTATTATATATCATCAAAAATTGATTAATATATTCTTCGTTATAGAAAAATAACGTTAATCTACAAATATTATGTACAAAATGTAACACCTGGTACATTATAACTGGCTCCAAAGAATTTTCTTTTCCCCTTTTTATATATAATCCTTCCAAAAAAAGATTCCCCAACTTCTCATACACTCAAATTCTACTTGCGTAGTTTTCAATCTTCCTTGGAATTTTTTATTCTGGAGATTATTTTTTTTTTTTGTTTACTTTCATCATGGGAAATTACACCTGCAAGATTATACCAAATACATTACCATTAACGCCTTCAAAGTCGACAAAAGTGATTCTACCAACAGGAGAAATAAAGAGACTCCAAAAACCAACCCAAGCAATTGAGATCATGTTAGAGGCACCAAACTTCTTCATTGTCAACACAAAGTCTCTAAAAATAGGCAAAAGGTTTGTTGCTCTAGCACCAGAGGTAATTCTTGAGAAGGCCAATATCTATGTCATGTTCCCAATGACTAGGAACAACTCTTTGGTCACTGCTGCTGACGTTGCAACTGTGTTTATCACTGTGAATTCTGTTTTAAAAAGATGTTCTACAGGGAACAAGATTAGGGTTTTTCCCAGAAGTGAGGGTTTACAAGAGGTGGCTGTGCCAAGGTTGAGTTTAGAAGGGCTAGATCAAGAGGGTTCAATTAGTGAATTTAGGCACAGAACGTCAATTTCTAGGTCGAACAAGCCAGTGTTGGAGACCATAGAAGAAGAGGCGGCTTATTCAAGGTGATGTTAGCGTATGTAGGTCAACTAGGGTTTAATGATTGAAGAATATCAATCAATAATATATTTTTATGGATCAATATTTTTTATGTTAACAAAAAATTAAAAGCATTGCTGACTTTTTTATATTTAGTAAATGTATACATTAATTTGTTTTAATTACGTTGTCATTAATTACTTTGATATAATTCAAATGGTTGGGTATATATGCGTTGTTATATATTTTTTTTTCAGATTCGATTCTTTTATTATCAAAATATTAATATATTGTTAATTTAATTTTTTACCTTTTTTATAATATGAAAATTCGAAAAAGAAAAGATTGTAGCTAATCAGATGATAATTTCAGTAAACCTTTTTAATAGCTAAAAAGAAAAGATTACATCATAACCTAATCATGAAACACTGTTTTATTTCACAGTAAAAGAAAAAAAAAAAGAATCACTATTTTAATAGAAATTAATGCCAATTAATTGTGTTAGCTAGTTGAAAAGAATTGCTTCGTCTTCCGCTCATATATGTGAAGAGAAATGAAAGAAGGAATTCAACTTAAGTAATTCCCCAGAAAATTAGATGAGTTACCAGAATACAAAGTCTTTTAATTTTTTTCCCCTTTTCTAGTATTCAACATTGATTATGCTATAAAGCATCTTAAATATTGTCCATTGAGCCTATAACAAACGGAAATCACGTTCTGATGCCAACCATATATCAAATCAACAATAACAATATACTCGAATGACGATATTTGTTATAATTTTTTTACTGAACATATGTTTTTTCATTCTTGGGTTAGTAATACCTATGATCACAAAAGTTAGGAAAGAAATTCATTAAAGTAACAAAAGTTGTTTTTTTTAAGCCGGTTATGGAAGTTTCATTAAATCATAGTCATGGTTACAACAATTAAAGTTTGAGTAATTTTTAGCTCACATGTACATGTAAGATGAGAAGTGGGACTGTCATATAAGGAAAAAATGACATGTGGACTAGCAGACATCACAATAAAATTAAAAAAAAATAGGAAAATTAATGGCATAATTATATTGCAACCACTAAACTAGATTCACTCCAATTATGACAAATACTTCAAGGAAAAATACATGATTACAGAGAAAAATTGTTACTAATCTCTCCAAACATTGCAGAGAAAAATTGTTAATAATTTGTCCAAACATTGCATATGAAAGTTGATGGTTTACTTGGACAAAATATGCAATGAAACACTTGAATATTTTAATGCAATGTAATTGTGTATTTTTCCTTAGGCTTTTTTCGGACAGAAGATGCATAAGAAATTTTTTCTATAATTTTCATATATTCAAGTGTATTTTGCTTACTAGCAATTTTTTTTTGTAATGTTTGGATAGACTACTAGCAATTTTTCTCTATAATCAAGTATTTTTCATTCAAATATTTATCATAATTGAGCTAAATCTAGTTTAGTGGCTGCGATGTAATCATGCCATTAATTTTCTCATTTTTTTTAAAATTTCATTGCCACATCTGCTAGTCCACATGGCATTTTTTTTGCTTACGTGGCAGTCTCACTTGTTATCATACGTGTACATGTAAACTAAAAATTACTCAAATTCTTGTTGTTGTGACCATGGTTGTGATTTAATGAAACTTTTGTGACCGGCCTAAAAAAAAAGACTTTTGTGATTTTAGTGAATTTCTTTCCTAACTTTTATAGCCATGGATATTATTAACTCTTCATTCCTCATTCAAATTATAAATATGTGTGAAGGTTTGAGGAGGATTACAAAAAATTTCTTTTCCAACAAAAATCAGCTACTCTAATATGAATGCGGGTGGTGATAGAAATAGTTGGGCTCCGGGGTGTAAGGGTTTGTTTACTGTGAAATCAGCTTATAGAATGCTTGTTAGGGAGCACGATGTGTTGAACAATGCGGAGGCTAAAATGTGGAAATGTTTGTGGAAGTTAAGAATTCTTGGGAAAGTTAGGAATCTAATTTGGCGAGCGGTCAAGGGTGTTTTGTCTACTAAGGACCGACTCATTGAGAAGGCTGTTGATATATCTCTAGGTTGTGATGTTTGTGTTTGGGGTCTTGAGTCAATTACTCACTGCTTCAGAGATTGTTCCTTTGCAAAGTCAATCTGGTCTTTGTCAGGATTGAATATAGATTTGGTCTCGGGTGTTTCTTTTGTTGATTGGTTCAAGGGGCGTTCGAGGCGTCTCTCGGGTTAGGATCTAGAGTGGTTTTGCTGGTGTGTTTGTCATTCTGGTGGCACAGGAACGGAGTGGTGTGGAGGAACAACCATAAAAGGCCGGAAGCCGTACTTAGAATTTGCAGGTGGAAGCACAAGGACTGGCAGGCTGCTAGGAGGGGAGACGAGCCTGGTGGTTTTCGATCTGGTTTCAGGCCTGCAACAAATAGTAATTCATGGAACCCACCAGAGGGAAGTTGGCTGATGATAAACACAGACGTCTCTTGCTTTTATGACAAAAAGCTAACAGTTATGTGTGGAATCATTAGGAGCTCGGGTGGCGATGTGAGAGGTGTGTTCACTAACTGTTTGCTTTTCTTGTTGACCCGAAGGTTGCTGAAGCTGTTTGTATAAGGGAGATTCTAAGCTGAGTGAAGGAACTTGGCTTGTCACGGGTTATAATTGCTTCTGATTGTTTGCTCGCTGTGGAGGCCATTAATAGCTTGGAGGTGGATGAGTCCTACTTTGGGGTTGTTGTTGCAGATTGTAGGTCTTTAGCTCCTTCCATTTGTTTTGCTAGAATTGAGTATACTCATAGATCTTGAAATTTGGTTGCCCATTACATGGCTAGGTCTACTGTTGTTTTACCAGATTATTGTGTATGAGGCGGCCCTTTTGATTTTTTTCTCACTTCGGCTTTGTATGAAACATTTCACTTGATTGAGCAATCAAGTAATCTCTTTCCAGTTCAAAAAAAATGGGCAACAAAAGCTTCTGAGTTCTATTGATATATATATATATATATATATAAATGTCTGCTAAACAAAAGAGGCAAAATATTTAAATATGAATATTTTGTCATCGTAAAAAAAGAGAAAAATTGTTGATTATTTCACAAGTCCTAAAATTTATTTTAACGATGAGCAAAATAAAAATTGGCCTTTTATTTTCATCTTTTTATATTATTTTGTGTTGTTTATCTAGAGTAGACATGGCCATTTCGGAACTATACCGGTGGTTTAGCCCGGAACCGGATCGACCAAAACAAGAACCGCCTAAACTACCTAAACTTGGTCTGGTTCCGATTCAAAGTATTCCCAAACCATTGAACCCTCTTAAACCTGTTGTTTAACTAGAATTAGTTGTTCAACATTCCTAAACAAGAGGTTAACCTCCTAAACTAGCAGTTTTAACCCTCCTAAATTAGTGGTTTTAATCCTTCTAAACCATTCATTTTAACTGAAACCAATGGTTCAACCTTCCTAAATAAGTGGTTTTAACATTATTTAAAAAAAATTAAAAAAATCAGTTTGAACCAGACCGAACTGGAAGCGCCGAATGAACCATATTAAACTAAAATCGGATAGGAACCAGAACCGAACCACCAAAAACACCTTTGGGTGTTTTGGTTTTGGTTCATGTTTTCTTTGAGCATGAACCTCTGGTTCATGAACCAAAACTTGCAGTTCATGAACCATGGTCATGACTAATGTAGAGACTAGATTATAGTGTGCCATAGTACCTAATTATGCCGTAGTATGCAGTTTCATCTCTTATATAGAGTTTTATAGTGTGCAGTTTCATATCCTATATGGAGGTCTGTTTTTGTTGATAGGGTTTGGAGTGTTTTGAGTGGAATATATCCTATTATGGCTGATACTTCAACAATAATTCCACACCCATGTGCAAGCTGGATGAGCTGATCTTGGATATGGTGGATTTCATCTTGTCTCGTCCAACGTTTTGTGGTGAAGTTGGTATCATTTCTGGAAGTTTAGACTTTCCATTCTACATTCTTTAGTTTATCAATCTTAAACTTTCCATCTTTGAAAGCTCGAAGATAAGTGGGTATGTTAATGCTTAGACTCTCCATCAAGCTTAAACTCTACATTCTTTAGTTTATGAAGCTTTAACTCTCCATTTTTGAAATCTCTCAAAGATAAGTGGATATGTTAATTCTTCTCTGAAATCCAACCATCATCGGGGTCACTTGTAAACTCTTTGTTGCTATTATTACACTTGCATTCTAGGTTAAAGGATTGAAATCAACGGTTGATTGTCATAGTTGAACCGAAATCAACTAGTGATGTGTATAAATTCTCACTAAACTTGGAAAGTAAAATTCTAATATTGTGTATAAGCCAAGAAAACACATGTGAATAGTTATCATCCATGAAACATCATTAATTTATTGTGAGCCAAAAAATTAACAACGCGGTTGCCTATTCACCAGAAGATGGGATCCACTAAGAGTTTTTCCTGGGTCTTGTCTAATGATAACACCGCCGAGGTCAACATGGATTGTGCTATTATTATTAATTTGCATAGATATGCAGTTGGTATGATTACAAGAGTAGCAATTGGTGCATTCAATTCTAATGTTGGTTTTTGGTGCCCCCTATTTATGGAACTATGGGGCATTTAGTCATTTACTATGGTTTAAATTTGACTTGAAAGCAATAACTTTGTGACATCATTATTGAAATTGATTTAGTCCGGCTTTGCCATTAGGTGGAGCAGGCATTGGCTTAGGCCTCCAAATTAAGGGGGGCCCAATTTTTGTAAAATTTATATCACAGGTATTTTTTTTATTTTACAAAAACAAAATAATTGATTTTTTTTATTTTACAAAAATATAAATAAGTGATTTATATATTTGTATATGTCTTATATATGTTTTAAATACCCTTTTGTGATTATTTTTTATTTAATGATTTGTGTAAGAATATTTTTTTACATACTTTTTATTTAATTTATGAAATTTAATTTTACTTGGTATTTTATAATTTTTTATTTCTCTAACACAAATAAAAATATTAATGAATATTTTTATTTGTGTTAGAGAAATAAAAAATTATAAAATACCAAGTAAAATTAAATTTCATAAATTAATTAAAATTTTAAATATAAATTTCATATAAAGAGGGTTCCAAAGTATTATCCCGCCTAGGACTTCAACTATGATCGGGACAGCTCTGGATTGATTATGAGATAGCTTGCAACATTGTTAATGATTGATTCAACATCTTGAATCGATAACTAACAAGCTTTAGTCTGGTCCACATGAGAGCTAATTCAACTAAATTGAAACGTGAAAGATTAGTATGTTTTCACAGAATCTAATTTTTTTCTGGTCATTGACTTGCTAAGTACTTTTCAAACAAACTCTGTATTTCAATTGCAATACATCACAACAAATATAATATTATTATCCTAAAAACAAATCTGTAATATTGTGAAATGTTGGATAAAGCTCAATGCCACTTTTATTAATTTTTTTAATGATTTACATGTATTACAATTGTGATGCTAAGCATTGCTCAATAAGTTTTAAATTTCTTGTGGTTTTAACCACTTCTTATACCTAGATCTTAATAGGCTAAGACCCATACTAATTTTTTTTAAATATATTTTTTCATGATACATTAATAGGTAGGTGCAACATAAAAGTGGTGCACGATTTGAGGAGGAGGATTACATCCCCGCTCCCTTAGACCTGGCTCTGAAATCGCACACAAGCTAGCTTTTGTGCGACGATGTTCGCAAATCTTGAAACGTAACAACTGACACTCTATCCATGGTGGATAAAAGTGCCTTACAATTATCTACTATCAAACCAAAAACAGATAGCATTACAGGGGAATTGAACTGCATCAACCAAAAGATGAGCATCTAATTCTATAGAAGCATTTCTAATATTCTTTGCAGCCATCCACTGAAGAGTAGTTCTTAATGCTAATGATCCGGCCATCAAAGACTCTACAACATGGAGGGAACTTGAAACAAACCTGAAATCATGTATCCTTCAACATTTTGTATGACCATACCCATTGTAGCAACATGAGTATTTTGGTTCCAAGTATTGTCACATTGACTTTTAAATTTTTCGAAATTAGTTTCTACCATGTTGGGCTATTAATCATCTTTGAAATTGCTTAAGAGTGTGCATCTCTAGTAGGCTCTTTAGCTTGTACCCATTGCTTTAACATCATGACTAAATGGCCAACAGCAATTCCAGGCTGCTATTACTTTTGTTTAAATACCAACTGGTTCCAATGATGCCAAATACAGTAGCACATCACAATTGCTTTGGCACAATAGTCAAATGACATACATCCTTTAATAAGACCAAACCAATCTAATATAGACATAAATCTCCTCGGACCCAATCTAGTAATGATCTTTGCCAAACAAGACGAGTTTGTTGGCAATCTAGGAACAGATGCAACTCATCTTTAGAATGCATGACATAGAGGTCAAGTAGAAGGAACCTGGACTCCTCTTCTAATTAGAGCTGGTCTTGTCGGTAGACAACTTTGGCACACTCTCCAACAAAAATGCTTGACCTTTGGTGGGACTTTCAGATTCCACAAGAATTTCCAGATTGCAGATTGATTAGATGAAGGCACTTGATGTAACTGTCGACTCCCACTCTTCACTGATTATTGACCTTTTCTTTGAAATATCTGCAGGAACCAAGAACACTCTAGAAGGGTAGTGAAAAGAATGTTCCAAGGTCTTTTGAAATATTTTCATGATTTTCTTGCAAATGCAAAAACTAGCTAAAAGCATTAGTAATAAGGTGTAAGTGTGTGATTGCGCATAATCAAAATAAATCAAAGTAAATAGAGTAGAGAGAGATGCAAGCACATAATTTCTCGTGGTTCGGCCTTCCTCGAAGTACCTACGTCCACTCCCCAAGAGACTCTCTTGAAATTTCCACTAGCCACACAAAGGCTTTCTTGTATACTTTACAATCTCCATTTTAAGTTTAGTGAGAACTTTTAACTCTCTTGATTTGATTTTCGGCTCAAATCACACCTAACAACTAAACTCAATTTGATTTCTGACTCAAATCACACCAAACACCCAACAATTTACTCTCTCAAAACCTAAACCTATACAAGGTTCTTAACCCAACAAAATTCTCTCAACAAAAATGACATTTAGCAAAAGTTGCTAAGGTTTTAGAATAATAGAAAATGAAGAACAAACAAAGCTCTAGCAAGTGGCGATGTGGAGAGTAAGAAAATTGCTCTTGATTGGTCTTGAATGCTCTTGAATACAAAAGAGTGTGTAGAGTCTATCTTCTTACTCAAATTTTGTTAAAAAGTGCCTTTTATACTTGATGGATAATTCTTGAAATGATCCTCGAAAACTTGAACTTGATTGGCCTTTCACTAGCTTCTAAAAACACAAACTCGTGCCATGAAACGCACGTCAACAAGCGTCACACGATTGTCTTACATTCTGCCTTGTATTGTTGCACGTGAAACATACCTCCAGGTCACAAAATGTGTGTTTCTCGCTTGTTGATGCCATATTCAACCGTTTGTTGCGGGATGGTTTCGTTCTTCTAATACTGATCAATTAGCCATTAACAAAATCAATTTAGTTAGAGAGAGACGCGGGTTTCCTAGTATGAGACACACGTTTCAGGCTTAGACTTTGAAACATAACTGAGATACCACTTGTCTCCGTGAACAACAACCATCAAAATGAAATGCAGTTGCTTGTTGCACATAAAACATGTGTTAGCGTGGGAGACGCACGTTTCACAGGCTGCTTTTTGGCATATCGATTTCTTCCACTTCCAAGACATGAGTTCAATGATTTTACCACGACTTGTGACTTCCAAAATTATTTTAGTAACTCCAATCTCAATTTTAATACATTTATTATTCATAAACACTTTTTGTCCAATATCAAAAACATTTCAAAATATTAAGGAAGAGTTTTGTGACAAACAAGGGATCTATCATAACTTTTTTGCAGCAAGGACTCCACAACAAAATGGAGTGGTAGAAAGAAAGAATAGAATCTTAGAGAAGAGGTGAAGAACCATGCTAAATGAGTACAACCTCTTAAAGCATTTTTGGCTAGAGGCTATGAACACCGCTTGTTATGTCACAAACTGAGTGCACTTAAGAAAGAGTCAAGGTAAGACTCCCTATGAGATTTGGAAGGGTAAGAAGCCAAATATCTCATACTTTCATCCTTTTGGTTGCAAAGTCTTTATATTAAATAATGGTAAAAAGAACCTAGGAATTTTTGATGCAAAATGGGATAGACGCATTTTCTTAGGTTATTCTATTAATAGTAAAGTGTATAAAGTGTTTAATGAATCCACTATAGTTATAGAGGAGTTTATTTGTATAAATTTTGATGAAACACTTACATCCCCTGAGAATAGAAGTTGTTTATGATGAATATGTAGGTATTAACATGGAAAACAAGAAGTTGGAGGATCTTCAAGAACATTTGGAAGAAATGAAGATTGTAGATGAAACTTCTATTGATGATGAAAGTGCAAAAAGCGACTCATCTTGTAATATCTTGCATGTTATGACCGAAATCCTGTAGTATTCCGTTTGGTTTTTAAAGTGATTTGAGGTTTGGAATGTTGATCTCTAAGTTTGGAATGCATTGGATGTTGTGTTGCGTGTATAAGACACGCTGGAGGTCATCCACGTGCATTGGAGAGGGTTCTATTATGACACCCCAACCCTAAATAATCATGCATAGCATATGTTTATTAGTACATGCATCGCATAAATATTTTCATATATAATTTGTTTCGTATAGTTATAACTTAAGATATAAAAATAAATACTTTAGGAATTAGTTAGAGAATAACTATTAGATACAATCGTGTAGTCGCAATAATTATCGATCAAACCTATAGTGTTGAATTTATAATTAAAATTGAAATTTTATTCTTAATATGTGTCAAATAATGTTAGAAAGATTAAATTTATGAATTAAATGTGTGAACCAAGAATAAAAGAGGGACTAAAAAGAGTGTAAACAAAGAAATGGGACAAATGTAAAAAAAATAAAAATAGATAAATATATCTTAACTAATAGGAAATATTGCTACGGTCAAAATCTGCCCATTTCTTCATTGTTAAGTGAAACATTTGTGACTTATTGAGTAAAATAAAAAAAGAAGAGAAGAAGAAGATAAGTGTGATTTTTTTAAGTCGGCAACCAAATATACTACCATATATATAACTCTGTTTGTGTTCAAAAGTTACCCAGATCGGCACAATGAACCTCTGGTTCCAGAATTCTGTCCAAAAGTAGCTCTCGCACAATTCATCCTCGTTTTCTTTCAAGAAGGGCTTGAACAAAGCCAATGTAATTCTAAACTCGTTATACTCCTTAACAACAATCTGCTTGTTTTATATTTTTGAAACCGACAGAGATGGAATTTCAGAAAAATAAAAGAATAAAATTTGTATCTTTATGTGTCTTATATATGTTTGTAAAACATTTCGATCTAATTTTCTGTCGTTTGAAAGTTATGGTTAAAATATTGTGAACCGCTAGATTAGGGATACTGTTAGAACAGTCCGTGGGGTTTGCTGATTTTGAAACCCTTAGAGACTGATTTTCGAAAAGTATAAAACATTAAATTTGTATCCAAATATTTATATTAACTACCTGTAAAAGG
>CAODLS010543435.1:0-10085 GCA_948243855.1 Flueggea neowawraea
AAGTAGATTTTCTACTTAGGCAAAAATTAGGGAATCAAAATTTCAAACTAACCATTTCAAACTTTGCAGATACAAATATAGGGGGTAGTCCAAGGCCTTCCTTTGGACCTACTCCACCTCAAATGGTAGGTGGTAAAGAGATACCAAATCCGTTTAATGGCTGTTGCTTTGCTAAAAAGCACTGAATGGTAGCCCAACACCAAAAGTTTAGGCCTACTCCACCTCAAACGGTAGGTGGTAAAGAGATAACCAAATCCGTTGATGGCTGGTGCTTTACCAAAAAGCACAGAACGGTAGCCCAACGCCAAAAATTTGGGCCTTTTCCACCTCAAACGGTAGGTGGTAAAGATATACCAAATCTGTTGATGGCTGGTGCTTTGCCAAAAAGCACAGAATAATATTCCTACAAACAAGCATGGTGACAGAATTGAGCAAATAATGCGACAAAAAGACAAAACAACATCATGACAAAAGTCAAAAGGATACAACGAAACATTGGGCGACACTGTAGCAGTCACGAGACTACTGTTCACTGCTGTTCCAATATTTCAAAATTGCCCTTGTAAACTTCTATAAATTGGGGCACCATTTATTTGAAAGGGGGCTTCTTTTTTCGGGAGAGAATAGACCTTTAGATAGGAACACTCTCATTCCAAATATTCTGAGGCACTCTATATCCATCTCTTAGTTTAGGCTCACTTCAAAATATTTCTTCTTTATTTCAGTTGTAAGTACTTTCAAATTTATGTAATACAATTCTTCCTTCTTCATTTCTTCATACTTACTCATATGGTTGCCTGAGCCACCAGACCTATCATTCATCCATCCATATACAAAACTATCATCATTCAAATATATGTGCGGATGACTGCCTGAACTGCTTCATACTTGTTAACTATCATTCATACTTAAACATATGGTAGGCGAAGCCTCCTGAACTGTCATCCTTCTTTAAGTTATTGTTAATCTTCAATTACTTGTTCGTCTTTTAATTTCCTCCTTTTCATCTCGAGGATCCCTGGTATATATATGTGTGTGTATATATATATATATATATATATATTCATTTAAAAATGTTTTCAAAACATTTACTATATATTTTTTGTATTTGTATATTTGAGTATACATATACGATTGCAATATTTTTGAACCATTTTCAAAATAGTCTTTGGGATGCCCATATCAGACAATCTAAAGTGTCGTCCTTCATTGAGTATTTCTCATCATCTTCCCATAATATTTTTTCAGGTATAACTTTGGCTGTTGACATTCAGTAACCGTCCGATGTACCGACGCTCAGTGAGGCATCTCTTCAATTAGTTAGTGCCCTTTTGGTCAGGCTTTGTATATTTATTTTCAGTAGAGCTCCACATCAAATTGCTGTTGGATTTCATTCTGGTTCGGTTCATCTTGTTCGTTGGTCATGGGCCGAAAACGAGTCGTGACAAAGATGTATAAAAGCCATTAGGTTCCATAAGTCTGGTTGGGTGTGGAGCGTAGGTATCTTTGATTGCATCATTCTATTTTAAATCTATACCTTTCCGATTATCACTTTAGTATTATGGCAATCATTTGTATTTTGACATTTGCATATATGTTTTGATGGTCTCTTATCTGTACGTATGGATCAACGTCGTGGGATGCCACCGCCGTCCATTCTATCGTTGATCAGCATGATTATGATAGTGCACTGGAGGTTGCAGCACCTCAGCCTCAACCGACATCTGAGCCGGTACCACAACCTCAGCCACCTCTTGGAGCTCAGATAGATCTGTTTGAGCGTTTCGCTCGAGTGCTTGATCATTTTGAGCGATTTCTTATGGGTAAGGCAACCAGAGATCATCCAGCTCCAGCAGTTATAGTGCCACCTCCTCTCCATTAGTGGTACCACCAATTCCTCCGCCTCAGTCGAAGATAGCTGTAGTAGCACCACAGGTCGACACTAGTTCTCGTCTTATAAAGTTTTTGAAGCTTGATCCTCCAAGGTTTGCTGGTAAGATGGGAGAGGATCCGTATGATTTTACCTTTGTGATGGAGTGGTGTTTCCAAGCTTAGGACATCACTAACGATGTTATAAGGGTCAGATTTGCCACATTCTTACTGGATGGTCATGCTACTAGATGGTGGCAAGCTGTGGAGACACGTGGGATTACTTTTTAGGAAGGAACTTTCATTGTCTGTCCTTTCCCAGAGTGTGATGGATAAGAAAGTGGACGATTTCGGTGAATTTGACTTGGAACCAGGTATAACTGTTATAGAGTTTAAAGACATGTTTAATGAGCTCAGTAGGTATACTCTTGTAGACTGCCAGGACGAGGAAGCTATGGCAAAGATGCTTCCAAAGGGATTGCTACCTCGACTTGGTAGAGTAGTGGCGAGCCACGAGTTGACTACGATTAGCCAAGTGGCTGAGTCTGCCAGAGGCATTGAGTATATTGAAAATAGACACCCTTGAGGGTCAAATAAAAGGGCAAAGACTGAAGGTCCTTTTAGAGGCCAGCATAGTCATAGCCAGAGTGTTTAGAGAAAGCAAACATACTGACACTCTACTGTAGAGCGTAGGCCTAATAAGGGCACATAGAGTGCTAGTGTATCTCAACCATCTAGGCATGTTGGAGATCAGAGCAAAGGCCAGAGTTCGGGGAGTTTGTATCCTCCTTATGATATATGTGGTAGGAAGCATCCTAGGGTATGTAACAAGTATCGTGAAACTACTTATATTGTTGATAGTCGGAGCATAAGATTGTGTAGTGTCCTTTGAAGTTGGGCAAGAGTCCTTATGCAGTGCAGTTAGTAGTAGGGTTGCAGCTATTACCAGTGCAGGTAGGCATTCAGTCAGAGCAGGTAGAGGCTTTGAGGCCTATGGTTATTCCGCTAGAGGACATGGAGTGGAAGGTCGTGGTCAGACTAGTCAGGGTAGTACTGCTATAGAAGGTCAGGCTTGAATATATCATTTGACACGTTAGGAGGTGCAGGCCTCCAATGCTACTGTGGCGAGTACGTTATCTATTTTTGGCATTTCTGCATATGTTTTGTTTGATTCTAGTGCATCACATTCTTTTATCGCATAATACTTTGTAGATCATGCTAGCTTAGTGGTATATAATTTATTTAAATTGTTAGAGGTTTCATCCCCTTTGAGCAGTAAGATATTAGTTAATTCCAAAGTTTGAGGTTGTGTGATTGCCATTGATGGCCATCAGTTGACAGCTGATCTAATAGTGTTAGATGTCGGTGAATTTGATGTTATACTTTATATGGATTGGTTTTCAACTTGGCATGCTACCTTGGACTGTTTTGCAAAGAAAGTATGTTTTTGACCGCCAGGTCAGGATGAATTTTGTTATCAAGGTGAACGAAATAACATTATGTGAGGGTATATATCAACCATTAGAGCAAAGAAGATGATTCATCATGGATGTGAACATATTTGACTTTTGTGCTCACTAAAACTAAGAATTTGGAGGTTAAATTAGAAGATTTACCAGTGGCTCGAGAATTTTTTTGACGTGTTTCACGAGGATTTACAGGGACTCCCTCCTGAGCACGAGATTGAATTTGGCATTAAGGTTCAGTCTGGTGTTTATCCAATATTGATTCTGCCGCATCAGATGGCACCAGCAAAATTAAAAGAATTAGAAACTCAATTCAAAGAATTATTAGATAAGGGTATCATTCGTTCGAGTGTTGCACCTTGGGTGCTCCAATGTTGTTTGCAAAGAAGAAAGATGGAAGCCTCAAAATGTGCACTGATTGTTGTCAGTTGAATAAGATAATATTGAAGAATTGATATCCCCTTCCAAGGATAGATTATTTATTTGACCAGTTGCAAGGTGCGTGGTGGTTTTCTAAGACCAACTTGAGGTCGGGATAGCACTAGTTGAGAATTAGAAATGAAGATATTTTTAAGACGGCTTTTAGGACTAGCGATGATCATTATGAGTTCTTAGTAATGACATTTGGGCTGACTAACGCACCAGCGACATTTATGGACTTGATGAATAGGGTATTTAGACCATGCTTAGATCGATTCGCCATTGTCTTCATCGATGATATTCTAATGTATTCAAGGAGTAGGGAGGAGAATGAACAATACTTGAGGTTAGTTTTGCAGACTTTGGGATAACATCAATTATATGCTAAATTCTCAAACTACGAATTTTGGTTTCAACAAGTAGCATTCTTAAGACATGTAGTGTCTAAGGATGGATTATGGTGGACTCGAAGAAAGTAGAAGGAGTACTTCAGTGGGAGAGGCCTAATACTATTACAGAGATTCATAACTTTCTCGGTATGGTCGGGTACTATAGAAGGTTCATCTACGATTTTTCTCAGATTGCAGCCGCTATTACTCGGTTAATACAAAAAGGAGTTAAGTTTGTCTGGTCTGACAGGAGTGAAGAGAGTTTTCAAAAATTAAAGAAGTGTTTGACGAGTGCACCAGTATTAACTTTACCTTCAGGATCTGGAGGTTTTTCGGTATATTATGATGCATCAAGAGTCAGTTTAGGTTGTGTATTGATGGATTATGGCAAGGTGATAGCTTATGCATCAAGACAACTTAAGAGCCATGAACATAATTATTCGCAATCGTGAGTTAGTGGCAGTGGTGTTTGCACTCAAGATTTGGAGACATTATTTGTACGGGGAAATCTTTAATATTTTAACCGATCATAAGAGTTTAAAGTATATCTTCGGGCAACGAGATCTAAATTTAAGGTATAGACGTTGGTTGGAATTATTGAAGGATTATGATTATACTATATCATATCATCCTGGCAAGGCCAATGTCATTGTCGATGCTTTGAGTAGAAAATTGATTGGAAGTTTAGCTCATATATCTGTTGAGAGAGGAACATCAGTATTGGAATGGTAGAGATTAATGGAAAATGGAGTTGAATTGCAATTTGATGATTTCGGGAAATTGTTTTGTCATGTTGAAGCAAGAACTATGTTGTTAGATCGGATCCGAGAGGCTTAAACGGAAGATACCGAGATTCAGAATTTTATTGAGAAGGTTAAATGATTTGATGTACCTGGGTTTAGTATTGATGATTCTGGAGTTCTGTGGTTTGGTCCGAGATTGTGCGTACCATCTTTTGGTGGGTTACACGAGGAAATTATGACCAAGGATCACAATTCTACATATTTTGTACACCCAGGATACATTAAGATGTATCAGGATCTTCGAGAATCTTATTAGTGGCCAGGGATGAAGAATGATATATCTGAGTTTGTCACTCGGTGTTTGACCTATCACCAGGTTAAATTCGAACATCAACGTCCTTTTGGTTTGTTACAGCAATTACCTATTCCGGAGTGGAAGCGGGATCGCATCATGATGGATTTTGTAGTTGGGTTACCGAGGACATCTTCTGGGTATGATACTATATGGGTCATCATTGATCGATTGATGAAGTCTGCTATTTTTCTTTCTATTGAGACGAATTATAGAGCGACACGACTAGTGAAACTATATATAGATAGAATCGTATGTTTACACGGTTTGCTAGGTTCCATAGTATCTGATAGAGAACCTCAATTTACTTCACAGTTCTGACATAAACTGCAGGAATACTTGGGTACTCTACTAGATTTCAATACTGCTTCCCATCCATAAACTGATGGACAATCCGAGGGTACGATTCAGACTTTGAAAGATATGTTGAGAGTGTGAGCTCTGGATTTTACTAGGAGTTGAGATTTCCATTTGCCTCTGGTAGAATTTACATATAATAACTTGTATCATTAAGTATCAATATAGCACCATATGAGGCATTGTATGGAAGAAAATGTAGATCTCCTTTATTTTGGGTCGAGGCCAGTGAAAGAGAACCATTAGGGTTAGATCTCATTTTGGAGACTACGGAGAAGGTAAGGTTAATGCAGTCGCGAGTTCAGACAACACATTATTATCAGAACAGTTACGTTGATCCAAAGCATAAATATTTGGAGTTTTCAGTTGGAGATCATGTATTTCTTAAAGTATCACCTATGAAAGGTGTTGTGAGATTTGGAAAGAAGGATGAGTTTAGCCTGAGATATATTGGTCTATTTGAGATTATCAGCCGTGTTGGAGCTTTTGCTTATGAATTAGCATTACGAACTCAATTTGCTTTAATACATCCAGTATTTCATATTTCACTTCTAAGGAAGTATATCTCTGATCCATCACATGTTTTAGATCGGTTGAGATTAGGCATGGCTTGTAATACGATGAGACTCTAGTAAGGATTATTAATCGACAAGTCAAGAGACTTTGGAATAAGGAAATAACATCAATGAAAGTGATATGGAGGCATCATTCAGTTGAGGAGGCCACTTGGGAGGCCAAGGATGAGATGCAGCACAAATATCCACACATGTTTGATTCTGTTGATTCTTAGGTTTGTATCATTTTTTTTCTTTCAGCATTTCTATATTTTATGTTATATGTTGCATATTGATTTCAAATGTATTAGGAAGTTAGAAAGATTTTAGTTTGCCTTTCTACGATTATTATCTGGGATTTTGGATTAGGTTTGATTAGGAGATTTAGATTTGATTCTATCCTTGATCTAGCTTGTATGGAAATTCGAGGATGAATTGCTTTTGAGGGGGAAACTATTTAAGGACCCATTCGTTTTTAATCTAGCCATTGAAGGATTTTATGAATGTTCTTGAATGAATGCATGTTACTCGAGTGTAAGAGGTGTAACTCGAGTAATGTGAGATCATGTTAAGTCGAGTTAAGAGTAAGATTACTTGAATAAATGCGGGATTGACCATTAACCCTGAAGCCTAACCCACTTGAGTAAGCATGAATAATTACTCGAGTGAGAATGAGGCTAGAATACTCGAGCTACACAAGCTGTTACTCGAGTAAGAAAGGTGTAATTCTCATACTGAAGAGTGCATTACTCGAGTAAGCACTATGGCTCACTTGAGTAATCCATGTTTCCAGGTAAGCGGTAGAGTCGGTTAATCTCGTATGAAACCGATCCTTTCAACGGGTTTTCTCATTTTCCACTCTCAGAGCATTCCTTAAACCCCTAGAGACATTTTCCCTCCATTTTCTTTGCTGATTTAACCACCTTTTCATACATTTGAGGCAAAGATCATCCCTCTTATTCGGTTTCTTCATTTTTGGCTTATATGGCATGTTTGGAGTTGATTTTGATGCTATTATGGATTGTTATGGGCTGATTAATGAGTTTGAGGTTCTGACCATATATGGGACAATTGGGGAATAATTGAATCATATGAATTGAGTGGATTATATAGTTGATTTTGGGGTGAATGAATATGAGTTGCTTTAGGTGATTTTCGGCCTGGAAGATTCATCACTCGAGTAAGCAACAAGGCTCACTCGAGTGAGCTGAATGCATTTCCTTGCTTGAGTAAATAGTTGTTGGTTACTCGAGTAATCAGACGACATGCATTTCTCGAGTAAGAATAATGGACTTACTCGAGTAAACCATATGCCAGGGGGATTAAAAGTGTAATTTTCATATTTTGTATTATTGAGGACTAATATTGACGATTCCTATATTATGAGTACTAAATTGATATTCTTTAACACCTTGGGGACTGATCTAATATTTTTATAAGTTTAAGGACTAAATTATAATTTTACAGTGGTGCGTGATTGGTCTATCTTTGGACTCCAAGTGAGTGCGGTGACAACTTTATACACTTAGGCCATATCTTTGAAAATTCTATTTCTTTTGTTGTGCCAGAATATTATCTATAAATTGATTAATTAATGATTTGGTTAATCTAAAACCGTTTGTGTGATAAACTGGTTCTCATTATTTTTGAAACTGTTATATATCAGTTTTTTGGTTTTATCCTCTAATATGTCTATTCGTTTGATATATATTTTATATATTTTATTTTGTGATTTTATATGGGACACCTAGTTACGATGTACATAGCATTTAGTATACAAATGTTATTAGAAGACCCTCGTTAACGGGGTAATATGGTAGCCGTGTGTTCGACCAGACACACGTATTTTACTGACATAGTCACTTTTGCATTCAAACTTATTACGGATCTTGTTATTTAGTGGTGTAGCTACTTCTGTATTTATTCCCATTATCCAATCTTGTTATATATATATATATTCTGATAACAACATTGCCTGATAACATGTTGTCTGCTTTGATTGCTAACGTTTTAGAAATGCTTTCAAAGATACTATTGTTAGTAGCATGTATATTATATTATATCTATACGTTTTTTATATTTTCGAACTGTTTTAAAAAACAGACTTTGTGATGCACGTATGAAGCGATCTAGAGTGTCGTCCCTCACTGAGATTTATCTCACCCCCCACACTTAATATTTTTTCGGTATATATTTTTGGCATTCAACGACCGTTTGAGTTTCGTGTCTAACACTTAGTGAGGCATTTCTTTTGGCAATGAGTGCCCTTCTGATCGGGCTTTGTATGCTTCTTTATTAGAGTTCCACATCGGGTTGTTGATGGGTATTGGGTTGCATTTTGCATTTTGTATTACCCTGATATACTCGTTTTGTTGATTTGACTCTATTTTGACATATTGCTATTTTTATATATTTTCATATTTATATCTATACATTTTTATATGTTTTTGTACTTATATACAAATTTATGTTTAAACTTATATTTGTTAAACTATTATACAAATGGTTTTAAGTAAATACATTGGGTAGAAAATCTAATTCTCCAAGACTTGTGTGAAGTTGACTTCTGGCTCAGTTTATCTCGTACGCCGATTATGATCTGTTTTCGGGTTGTGACAACTCAGTTCATTTATATAACCACTCTAGGATTATACATCAAAATCCATCACCAAATTCATAAAAAACAAACATCAAAACTGAATTTCAACCTCCAACCCCATCACACACTCAAACCCTAACAAAACCCATTTGATAATTCATGAAAATAAAGAAATAAAAGATAATAGATGAGGGATTTTACCTTGAATTAGTGAAAAAATGAAATAAAAGCAAAGAGGATTAGAGAAATGAGTGAGTGTATGAGTTTGGAAAATGAAATGGAGGAAGAAAGCAAAAAGGCACCGAAATGGTTTTGAAAATGAAATGGAGAAACATGTGTGTGGGTTTAAAACAAAAAGACACCGAAACGGTGCTTTCCAATTTGTTCCTCTTTTTCTTTTTTTTTTTTTTGCTGCTGCCTTTTTTTTAACTCAAAATATTTCAAAACATTCCAAAATATTCATCATCCATCAACGAAATCGAACTCTAAGGATCCAAATAAATAAACTTTTAATGCCAATAGATCTAAGACCAAATCAAAACTAAACTAGGTGTGAGCAGTGTGTGATTGTCTGCTGGTTTATTTGGAAAGCTAGAAATAGCTTCATCTTTGACGGATTTCCTCTGGATCCACAAAGGACATTGCGGTTGGTGAGGGATTTTGTTACTGATTTGTATAATTCTATATGGTTGGTGGAAGGTGATAGAGCACACAGCCAAGCCCCCACTGGTTTGAGCAATTGGTGCAAACCTGTCCAGGGAGTGATAAAGTTAAATTATGATGCATCCATATTTCTTGAAGGTGACTCCAGGTTGGCAGGTATTGTTGTGATGGCTGGAAATTATGAGGGTATAATTGTGGACTCTGCAGTAAGGTGGATGAGAATGAACAGTGTTCTTTCTGTAGAAATTGAGGTTATTTGATTGGTGATGCAATTAGCAACTGAAAAAGGATGGCAGGGGATCTAGGTTGAATCGAATTCACATAGTGCAATCCATGCCGTACACCACACTGAATCAGGTATCTGGTGGAAAACTTTGACTATTCTACAACACATCAAGGCCTTACAGAGGCAAATATAATAATGCTCTTTTGTTTGGATGGGGAGAAATGTAAATAGAATAGCAGATTATTTTGAAAAACTAATATGCAGTGATTTATGCTAATCAAATATTTTTTGGAATCCTCCAGAGCCGGTATTGTTGTTGCCCGAAACAACAATGAAATTGAAGGGTTGTCAAGTCTTCAAAATGAATCCTGCCATACAAAGAAGATCAGAGGTCGATGGTTGTTTCCCCCGAATACACACCGACGCTTAAGTCAGTCGAGTATTTTT
>CAODLS010543527.1:0-19621 GCA_948243855.1 Flueggea neowawraea
TTTTTTTCCAATTTACTCCTAATCTTTATAATTCACCAAATTAACCTCAAAAATATAAAATTTACTCTCCAATTACCAAAATAAAATTTCAATTAATTTTCCAAATTTTCCAAAATAATTATTCCAACTAATTACCCCAAATTTAATTCTTCAAAAATAACTAAAGAATTATGGGATATTACAACTATATATGCTGTAAACCTAAAAAAACATTAGCTTTTTATGAGTCGCTACTGAGTGAAAGAAAACTATCATCAATAAATCCACAACATATAACATACGCATCCAATATATATTATTCACACAACATACAACCGTGCAAGTGAATGTAATTCCAATTTATTTTGGAGTTTGGCCAAAACACGATAAGTCTCAACCCAGGTCTATGGAGACATATAGTCTCGAAACTATAAGCCAGTTGGCGGTAAACTATAAGAGACATAAAGTCTCGATCTTTGAACTATATGAGACACTAAGTCTACTTATTTTGGAGTTTGGCTAAAACACAATATGTTTCAAAACTCTAGTTTTTGCTGGTTTAACTAGAGAATCGTTCCCACTAGTTTTGTAAGGTCACTAGCAACCACTCTTGTTTTTCTAAGGCACAATAATAAAACCTATCTACTCCAAGCAAACAACCTTGCTTGATACAAAATCAACCCAAGATATAAGAATATCAAGCTCACACCAACCCAAAAATTAGATTGCAAGTAAATAGCTCAAATGTGTTAGAAAGCTAGAAGTGAGAGAGAAAATAGATAGCAAGTCTTGGTATATGTCTCTCTTTTCTTCTTTCTGCTCTAGGACATATATTTATAGTTACTCTTAAAAATATAGACGTTGTTGTTCCTGAGGTGGCCACTATGAGAGATGCACAACATTCTAATTTTAATTGACGTCACTGGCACTAACGTCCGTTATTACCATTAACGCGCATTCTTCAAATGTCCAGAGGAAGATCAAAGTGCGTTGTAGCTCATTATAGTTCCTTAGTGAAATTGCCTATCTTCTGATTGAAAAATGTCTTTCATTAACGTGCCTTGATGATCATTAATGCACCTTGATAAAGTCTTTAGCGTGCCTTATCGATTTTTTAAAGATTGCACCTTGGAAGCTGACATCACCTTGTACGGAGGAATATTCAATTTTAAATTCCTAAGGAGTGTATTAGATTTTTCTTATCTAATCAACACGTCGACTACGTGCAATGTGCATTGTTGAGTGCCTTTAAAAATGACGCTTTTACTTACCAACATGCTTTCTTGATTCAATAGCGTTTCTTCAAGACAAGAACTTCGTTGCAGCTTTGATGAATTTGAAGTATACCCCCGACAACATGCCTTAGAGATTGTTAGCACGCTATAATGATTTCCCAGAAAATATGCGAGAGCAAATCCGCGTGTTCTTGGCTCATCAACATTTCCAGCTACCAAGAAATAATTTACAGAACTGCAGAGACACTATTAGCACGCGCTCTTGACTCATTAGCGGGCATTGATGCCATTTTGGATTTGGATCAGTGAGCTCAAGTTTTATCACCTTGCGTTGATGATTCAGTAGCGGGCGTTAATGCCATTTTAGATGAGCTCATGTCTTATGAACGTGCGTTGAGGATGATTAATGTGTTTTGCTTAACTTTTTCAGTTGTTTTGTAAATCATCATCAAAACTTAGGATTTTTCATATTGTCCATAAAATGGCTCAACAATGGGTTGGTCGTTGCTATATTGTTCCATCAAAAGATGCTTTGTCACAACGAAATCCATGATTAGAATTAAGAAATCTTAGATGACCAATATAACAACCTTTTTCTCCAAAGTACTCGTCAATAGCAGGTTTAAGTGTTACAATGAGGACAAGCAAATCTTCCTTTTATACTCCATCCCGAAAGGTCTGAATAGCCACAAAAATCATTAATATATAGTCCATACAATTGTAGCAAGTAATTGAAAGATCTCACAAATAGAAGCATCATATATGTCTACACAATTTCCCCCTAAATCTAACAAATCTTCAATTAATGGTTGAAGAAAAACATCAATATCATTTCCAGGTCCCTTGTCACCAGGAATAAGCAAGGATGATATGAAATTAGATGGTTTCATGCACTTCCATGGAGAAAAATTGTATGGAAGTAAGACAATTGGCCATATGCTATATCTGACATTCATATTTCCCGAACGGATTAAATCGATTACTATCTAAACCAAGTCTAATGTTTCTTGGATTAGAGGCAAAATAGGGATATAACTTATCAAGGTATTTCCAAGCCAAAGAGTCAGCAGAATGCCTTAGAACTCATCATCACTTTGTTCTTGTGCAAGCCATATCTTGGAAGAAGCAATTTTTAAAGACATAAACAACCTCTTGGAACCTAGGCTTTAAAGGAAAATATCTCGTAACTTTTTGCGGGATTTTGTAACTTCACATTCAAAATTTGTTTCATCATCCTTGTTAACTTTCCATCTGGAAGGTCCACATTTAGCACAAACAAAATCATCGGCATGATCACCTCTAAATAGCATACATTTTTACGTACACCAATTTCTTTATACCCAAGGCTTAAGGCCTTAATAACCGTTTTTTGCCTCATAATTATTATGAGGAAATGTTCCACCTACAGGAATGCCTCTTCAACAACTCCAATTACATTGTAAATGATTTGCTAGTCCAAACCATTAAAACATTTAACGTGAAGAAACTTCACAAGAAAAGAAAGTTTTGAAAATTTCCAGGATACAAAGGTTGTTTTGATTCCTCCAATAATTTTAAAATTTAGTACTTCAATATTTATTTTATCTCCGAACTCAATTGAAGCATCATTACCTCTTCATTGAATATCTGGAACCAAAAAAAAAACAATCATGCAAGAGGCCTCCCATGTCATCAAGTAATTCCCTATCCTGAGATGGGTTATATATCCTCATTAATATCCTCATCAAAGTGTGTATTAAACACGATTTCCTCCCCATTAAAACTCCAACTTGTATAGTTTAAAATAGAATAATTGAAAACTAAATCATCATATACATATTCCCGACTCTTCCCGCTAGCATTGTGACACTTCTTGCATGGACATCTTATCTTGTCTCCTACTAATGCATGTGCAAAAGAAAAATCAATAATTTTTTAACACCATCCAAATATTTCTTACTCGCTTATATCTCAATAATCCAGCTTTTATCCATTGATGAGATTGAAATCAAAGATAAATAAAGTAGAACCTAAAAGAAAGTATATGAAATTAATATATTTATATCATACATGAAATGAACTTTAACTTCTTTTGTCATTGGAGAGTATCCAAAATATGTGAAATTGCTCCCAAAATGTTTAACCAAATATTTCCTAATTACGTTATATATGAACTAGAGACATATTGCTAAACAGAAACAGTAAAGCTATATAGGTTAAGTTCATGCTGTCCAATTAAATTAATTATCAAACGATTGAGTAACATTTTATCCTCTCACCATATATTCAGGAAGTAACCAATATAGCATTATCGGTTACTTTGTACATAATAACAGGTAGCAATCTGCTTTCAATTACTATAAATTAAGTGCATTAGGAAGAACATCGTACAAGACATATTTTCTACAAAGACAGCAAGGGATAAAACTAAACAAATTCAAAATTTGATACGAAGAATAAATAAAATCAATATTGAGTTGTAATGTAAACTAAACTTTAAATGGAAAAATACCTTCAATTAGTCTCCAAGATCTGATTTGCCCCTAGTCTTTCAAAATTGTGAGAAGCCTCAAGGGAAATGAAAAAGAACCTTAGATCCAAGAGCAATGCCAATAACAAGAAGAGCAACAAAACTAAGGAAAACTGTGGAGTCGCTTTTCTTTAGCTTCTCATTCTTTTGAGTTAGCCATTCAACTCTCTCGTCTCTACAACTCAAGAGTCTAAACTGTCTGCATAGTTTTTCTTTTGAATCTTATCTTTTAACACCATCTTGGTCAGAAAAACAACCATCTCTTAGTTATTATCTTATAATATCAATATCTCTAACAAAACTATTATCTGCATTGTTGTTTATTGGTATCCTTTGGTGGAGTTGGTCAACCATTATGGTGCTGGTGACAAGTTCTATCAAGGAGCGACTGTGGTGAAGAGCTTATAGATCTTTCTTCTTGGCCATGCTTTTGGACGGTTAAACTTCCTTCTTCTAAGGTGCTCATGATATATAGAAATAGCGGTGTATGGTGTTTCATTTCAAATTTCATTATTGGAGGTGGAGATTTGTTTGGTGACAAGTGGAAAATCAAATGGAAGGGAGTTGTTGTCAATGTTCTTTCTGGTTTGATGAGAACTTCTTCTAGGTTATTCAAGTTTAATATCATTGGGTTGGGTTTTGACCCACTGTTCAAACTCAATGAATTGTTAAAAAATAACTTTGATGGATGTGTATATGTATCTCCTTGTTACATTTGCCTAACAGGCTATTGTTTATCTTGATCTTCTATTAATAATATTTGGGATGAACCTGACTGAAAAAAAAAAAACTTTCGGAAAGAATGGGAGTATGACTTGGGGGAGGGGAGAATGAGCGTGTGTTCAAAGGGTAAGCATTTTAACGGAAGAAAATCGTATTTTTATGCTCATTGTTTCAATCAACCAAAAGTGTTAATTCAGAGGAAGTAAAGAACATAATTTCAAAAAGGGAAGGACCAAATCACCTATTAGACTAAACTTTACGAACTTACCGATAATTAACTAAGGTTAACACTTGGAATGATTGAAAAAGGAAAAAAAAACTTTACGAATGAGAGTGTGTTTTAGTCTTTCCAAAGTTTCCGAATGTTTGTTAGAAAAAGTTGAACTCACAAGAAGAAAACTCACATGCATATATATATATATATATATATATATATATATGCATCTAGGGCAGACATGGCCAAAACCGAATCGGAACCGGACCAAACTGGCCAGAACCGCAACAGGCCGAATTGAAATCGGGACCGAAATCGGCCAAATTGTCCCTCCTATAGTCCGGTTCAGGTTAAATGTTTTGAAAAATCGTTGAACCGCCAGTTCCTAGCCAATTTGTTTGCTTCCTTGTGTGTGGCAACGGTCATAACTGACCGTTGGACCCTTTTTTTTTAATTTTAGCACTAAAAATACCACTTCTCTCCTTCTCAAATTTCTCACACAATCTTTGTTCTCTCTCAAAAATTCTCTCATTCAATATAATCTGAAAATTCTCTCACCTTTTTACTATATTTATTCTTAGAAATACAAAAAATTAATCATTGATACTATATTTTTTATTATAATAAATTTTCATTATATTATTTTTATTAATATTTTTATGTTTTTACATTGTCATACATTTTTTAAAATTAAATTTTTGTTCATCCTTTTTTTGGTATTTAGAAAAAAAAGGCAAGTGAAGATAAAACATTTGAAAATGTTGAGATGAATGCATATTTGCAAACTCAAGAGAGCGAAACACAACCGCCTTCTCCTACACAAGGGGAGGTGGAAAAATATCGAATTCTGATATTTTCAATGTTCATTTCAAGAAGATTCCAAAATGAGATGGTAATTTTAACGTTTCTTGTAATTATTGTAATCAGATTTACAAATTCATATAAATAATCTTCTTATGAAAATCATATAAACAATCCATTATGCCAAGCAATTCGGTTTTAGCCATAAAATTCAGATTCATTTTAAACAATTTAAAACATGAAAAGATGAGATTTTTAGCATGGCAAACTGGTTTAATCAATTAAATTGAGCATACAAGTGGCTCTGATACCACTGTTAGGTTTCTTATGTGATTAATAAAGATCATATGTAGCATAAAAACACAAACTTTCACAAAGGAAACAAGCCAAGATCCATGCATGTTAAAATAATTGATTAAAGATAGAATCTTTATACCTTTGAAGACTTGCTGAATTGCTATTTCACCAAAACAAGAGTCCGGATCAATTTGATCCCTTTCTCCTTTCCTTGTGTCGAATGGAATTGACAAAGGGACTGTCAAAAGACTACTCTCCTCTACTCTCTCTCACACACAAATCTATAGGTTATGAATACGTGTGCTAGCACTAAAAAAAACTTTCTTTCATGCCTTGTGAAATTCGGATTTTGAGAAAGAAAAGAAAACGGTTTTGTTTCTCCTATTCTGAATGATTGTCGAACCTTAAACCAATAGTAAGTTAGAGAATCAAATTTCTCTTCTTTTTCTCCTTTTAGGTTACGGCTAGGAAGAAAAGAGAAAGATTAGATTGAGTGGCATCCCAAAACTCTAGCTTTATTTATGGACAACCGACTCAATCTAAACTCCTTGACAAGTCCTACTTAAACAAGGACTCTTCTTCCCTCTTTTAAGTAATTAATTAAATCTTCTTAATCAAATACTCCATTAGGCTGAATTCATTATTCCCTTGAGCCTAATGGGTGTGCAGAATTCATCTTTAGCCCATCTCATTATGTTTTAATCATTAATATAAATTAATGGTCTGACAAGAAAAACAGTTTTAGCCCTAACCCAGATCTTTATTGTGTGCGATCCTATAGGTTCATTCAATGTTGGCAATGAACCCAAAATTAATTTAAAGCCCATATATTATAATTGGTCTCTAGTAAGACATTATGATTACCCAAATTGAAATGAATGTCAATTACGAATCAACATAACCTAATTTCAACCTTATACAACCTTTTGTCTCTCGCTATCGTGATTAGCATAAGACATGGAGTCGGTCGCCCTTATTTATTGCTAAAATATTTCCTTGATCTATTAGTGATCCTGACCAAGTCAAACAAATGATAACTCTTATAATTTTATTTGGGTGTGGCCACACACTACTCAGTTTCACTAATCAAGTGGCCGATGATATCTTCTCTCTCCTTGAGAGGGGCAATTCTTTCACTTCACTCATGTTTCTTAGCATGATTCATTGCATACCCAATCATACCCATACTTGTTACTCATTACGAATGAAGTTAGGCGTATGTTAAAGTATACGAGGACTCACCCAAGAATCCATAGTGATTTTAGGTCGATGGATTCAAGTATAAGCATTGCATGAGAAATACTTATGACATTCAACCATGTAGTATTCTCATGAGTGGATCGATCCAAAACACTATTCTCTAACATGTTTCTATGTTTTCTGATTGATATCTCATATCCTATGACTCGTAAAACATGATCATCTCATAGAGTACATACTAGTCTTTATTTATTGCCACTCCCATGACAATAATTGACTAGGGATATTTAGAATAATATTGTTTTGTGCTTCAAGGTTCTACTATCCAAATCACATATTTGATAACTTAAGCAGAATCACTATTTATGGATGTTTTATCAAATTAAACATGCACAGGAATAATAAAGAGATAAAACAATGCCTCATAATATATATAATATAATCTGAATACAATGTATTGGGGTTAGGGCTTACACTAACAAAATTGGGATGATGATGATAGAATGCTTGTTTCCTACAACCATAAAGCTATGCACATTCTCTTTTGTTCATAAATATGAGCTCTTCAAGAGGAAGCCGAATGAATCAATTCAAGCCATGTTTAATAGATTCAACGATATTATGAATGGACTTAAAGCTCTAGGAAAGACTTACACACATTCCGAGCTAGTAAGGAAGATTCTTCGATCATTACCAAAGCCTTGGGCTCCAATCAAGAATGCAAGTCAAGAAGCAAATGATCTTTTAACTCTACCATTGGAGGATCTCATGGATTTATTTGCTCACTCATGAAATGAGCATGAAGGAAGAAGAAGAGGAAATAGAAGAGAACAAGAAGAAGGAGAAGAGTATTGCACTTAAAACCTTAACATCAAGGGCACAATTTCTAATGAGAGTGATGAAGAATATGATGAAGAATTCACCCTTCTTGCTAGAAAATTCAAGAGGTTCTTTAAGAAGAAGAATTTCTCTAAAAAGTCATACAAGAAAGATGGTTCTAAGGACTTCTCCAACAAAAAGGAAAGTGACATCATTTGCTATGAATGCAAGAAACTGGTTCACATAAAATCTGAATGTCCTCTCCTCAAGAAAGCCAACAAGAGGTTCAGAAAGAAAAGCAAAACAATGGTGGCTACTTGGAGTGATAACGATGATAGTTCGGATGATAATGATGTTCAAAAAGTTGCTAATCTATGTCTCATGGCATTTGGAGACAACGAAGAAGAGGATGACAATGAGGAAAATGAGGTAAATGTTTCCTATACACATGATGAATTATATGAAGTATTTGAATCATTGCATGATGAATTTAGGAAGCTTGGCATTAAGAATGTTGCATTAAAGAAGATTGTATGTGAGTTTAATAAAAAGGTTGATGCTTTGCAAAATGAGAATGATAGCTTGAAAAAGGAAGATGGTAGATTAAAGAATGAGCTTGCTAAATGTGTGTCGAACAACAATGATGACTTAGTAAATGAAAACATTTCATTAAAGAAGAAAGTTGATTGGCTCACTAATGTTTCTTACAAACTCACTCAAGGGAAAGAAAACCTTGACAAGCTTCTTGGTAGTCAAAGGTTGTCTTTATCCAAAAGTGATTTGGGATATGATTATAAGAATGACAACAAATCATATCATACTTAGTTTGTTAGATCACATGCATCATTTCTATTTTCTAAATGCAATTATTGTGGTAAAATAGGACATATTTCATATTACTGCAATGTAAGAAATAATGTTTACATTGGTGTAAAATGTGTGGGTTCACAAAGGAACCATCCTTCCAAACATGATTAGGACTAACCATTTGACCCAAATGACAATGGGTACTAAAAACAAGAAATTGAAATCCACTTTTGTAGGCATGCATGAAGGCCAAAGTGAATTCAAATACTTGCTATCTTGATAGTGGTTGTTCCAAGCATATGAACGGAGACAAAAGTCAATTCTCCAAACTTGAACTCAAGAGTGGTGGATATGTAACATTTGGAGACAAATCAAAAGCGAAAATCATAAGTAAAGGTGAAGTAGGTAAGAAACCTTCACCAATCATTAAAAATATTTGCCTTGTTGATGGTTTGAAGCATAATTTGCTTAGTATTAGTCAATTGTGTGATATGAATAATCATGCTGTCTTTGAATCATCCCATTGCATCATTGAAAGCATAAAACATAGAAAAGTTTTATTCATTGTGTTGAACCAAGGGTTGGTTCACGTGATAATTCATTTTATTTTTTGATGATTTTAAACAAAACATTTGAAATAGTTAAGCTATGCATGTAATACATCTGTCACGCACGCGATTGACTGACTTACGTGCATACATCATTGGTCAGTGCACATTGATCTTAATAGAGTATTTTAGACTCTCCAATATTGGATATTGCTCATGTCCTTGAGAATGTAATGCACATAGTATCAGTACTATACGCACAACACAACATAATGTATGCGTAGATGAAGATCTCTCTAAGAAGTCAGGATGGACTCATATCCTCTTGCTCGCATCGCTATCTATATCTTGCATGTAGATGAGATGTGATTCGATGTTATGTTAGCTTCATAAATCTATGTACGCGGCGATGATATTGTGCGCGTAGAAAAGCTTTGAAGCTATCTGAAAGAAAATTGCTAGTCTAAGCCACAATCACGTTTTTATCTGATATGTGCACATGTATGAGTTCAAGTGACATTTTGATGGTCAATACTACGTACATCGGATAAGTATTCACACACATAGATGTGAGAAGGATCTAGCTTGCATCTGAGGAAAAGAAAAATTCTGTTAGAGTGTCAGAGATTCAAATGAGAATTTTTTTTGACAAATTCAAGTGACATCATAAGATACACACTACGCACGTTAGATAAGCATTATGAGCCTAGACGAGGATGAGCTGGACAAACGAACAAAGCCAAGAAGCTCCTTGGGAATTTCAAATTTGAATATTCCCTGACATAAACACTTGAAGAATCAGAGGTGTGATCTTGAACATCCATCAACGCACATTAGTAATGTTTCAAGTGTGCAAGATAGTTGATTCACACACGTTTGAAAGAATGTCATGCACCTAGTAGCCACCTGATATTAATTCAGTTTTAGCAGTGACTACTCAGTTCTATCTTGTACGCACAGAAGTATTTAGAATGCACGTTCTACATTATTGAAGTTTTATGCTACGAACGCGAAATGGATATGAAACACGTAGTATACATTGATGTCAAAAATAGAGACTTTTTCAAGAGTGTGCCCAATCTTTGCTAGTTTGTTTCTTGATATTCTCTCTCGTTGAGCCATTCATTATTCTCATACGAACTGAGTATTGATTTGCATTTTTATTATAGAGTTGGTTGAGTTAGTGTGTTTAAATATGAGAATTCACTGGTATTCAAGCTTTAGTGTTAAAGCTTGAAGGTAGGATATGTTTGGTTTGTTTGTTTCCTTAGAAAAACAAAGAGGGTTGGTTTTCTTGTTTTGGCCAGTTAAAAATAAGGTCTAAAGGTTGCTTGTGAACCTGTAAAATAAGAGGTGTAACGGTTTCCCTCCACCCATAAGTGAGGAAGGTGTTAGTGGATTGAAAACTCTCTAGTGAGCTAGAGAAGTTGACGTAGGTCAAGGAGGATCGAACCAATATAAATTCGGGCTTTGTTCCTCTAACTCTTACTCTCTTTTATTTCATTCTCGTGTGGCTATGCTTTGGATTGAGCTACTGATTTGGTTTGCAAAAATATACAAAAAGATTTAAAAAGGTTTTAACTTTTAGCAAGAAATCCAATTCACCCCTCTTGGATTGTCATATTGAGATTACAATTGGTATAAGAGATTGAGTGCTCAAATTTAAGGTTTAAACACCTTGAGTTAAAAGATCTAAAATGGCACCCATGGGAGATATATCTAGATATGAAGGTTTGGCTACTAACTGAGCTCCTTTCTTTGATGGCAGTGACTATGTCTATTGGACTACAAGAAAGATAATCTTCTTAAGGTGTGAAGCTAAAGAAGTATGAGATGCAGTAGAGACGGGTACCTATATTCTTGTGAAGACTATAGATGGAAAGAAAGTTTTGAGACCAAAAGCTAAATGGACAGACCGTGTCAAAGAGATGGTGCGACACAACAATAAGGCTAGGCACATCTTGTTTTGTGCCCTAAGTAAAACACAATTCAATAAGGTCCAACAATGTTCTACTGCTCATGAGATTTGGATAACCTTGGAAATAACATATGAATGGACTTCACAAGTGAAAGAAAACAAAATGCCTCTCCTTGTTCATAAATATGAGTTATTCAAGATGAAATAAGGAAAAGGAATCCAAGAGATGTTTGATAGGTTCAAAGAAATCCTAAATGGGCTGAAAGCAATTGGAAAAACCTACTCAAACTTTGAACTTGTAAGGAAAGTGTTGAGAGCTTTACCAAAATCTTGGGCATCAAAGAAGGATGCTATATTAGAAGTTAAAGATCTCAATAACTTACCTTTGGAAGAACTATTAGGTTCTCTTCTTACAGATGAAATGGGGCTAAATAAAGATAAGGAACATGCTCCAAAAGGTGATAAAAGGTAAGGGTTGGCCTTAAAGTCCAAATTAATCAAAGAATCAGAGGATGAAGATGAAGAGGACAGTGATGAAGAGATGACTATGTATGCAAGGAGATTCAAACACTTCATAAGAAGAAACAAGCCATGGAAAAAAGAACAAGGATCAAATCTCAAAGGAGGATTCACAAAGAGAATACAAGAAGAACTTAAAAAAAGGAATACAAGAAGGACAAATCAATCATTTGTTACAAATGTAACAAACCAGGACATGTGAAGCAAGAATGTCCTATTGCCAAGAAGTTCTCTAAGTTTTCAAAGAAAAAAAGGGAAAATCCATGAAAGCCACATAGAGTGATAGTGAGGACAATAGCTCTGAAGAGGATGAAGAAGTGGAAGAAATGGCAAGTCTATGCCTAATGGCAAGAGAGGATGAATCTTAAATGATAGTGAAAATGAGGTAATCAAAAACTTTACTCTTGATGAACTACATGATGCATTTGATGACTTGCATGATGAATTTAAAAAAATTAGTACTAAATATGTTACAGTAATGAAAATTTCAAATGTTCTTGGTACAAAATTAAATGATTTGAGTAAAGAGAAAATGACTTTAATTGAAGAAAATTTTCTTTTAAAGAAAGAGGTTGAAAAGTTTTCCAACATTGCCTACAAGCTTACAAGTGGAAAAGAGAACCTTGAGAAACTTTTGGGTTCTCAAAGACAATCTCTATCCAAGCATGGTTTAGGCTACAATTTTTTTACACCTAAAAATTCTTCTAAAACCGTGTTTGTAAAACTAGGGACTATTCTTGACAATGCATGCACATTTTGTGGTGATCATGGATATATTGGTTATTCTTACAAGATGAGATTGAATAGGAAAATTGGAACTAAGAGAACTTGGGTTCCGAAAGGAACATTTCCTTCCAACTCAGCTAGAACTGACCTTAAAGGACCCAAGAAAATTTGGATACCTATTTCAAAAGCTTGACATGTCTTTGTAGTTGTGTTTGAGAGCAAGAGCAACTAGAAATGTATGGTACTTGGACAGTGGATGCTCTCACCATATGACTAGAGATAAAACCATGTTCTCTCAACTTAATCCTAAGAATGAAGGCTTTGTAACTTTTAGAGACAATGTTAAAGGTAACATTGTTGAAGAAGGTAAGATAGGTAAGGCTCATAATACTGCAATTCACTATATGTTGCTTGTTGATGGCTTGAAGCATAACTTACTTAGCATTATTCAATTTTGTGATAAGAATTATAAGGTTGTTTTTGAACCTAATAAATGCATTGTTCATGATGTGGCTGGAAATGTGTTATTTACTGGGTTGAAGCAAAATAATATCTATGATGTTGATTTGTTGGACTCTACTTCCCTTAATGAGACTTGCTTTTCGGTTGTAAACAATGATGCTTGGCTTTGGCAAAGAAGATTAGGACATGCTAGCATGCATACCATTTAAAAACTCTCAAGAAAAGATTTAGTAAAAGGTTTACCAAGAGTCAATTTTGAAAAGGATTTGGTGTGTGAGGCATGTGTTAAAGGAAAGAATTCAAAATCACATTTTCAAAGCAAAAATTTAATTTCTACCACAATACCTTTAGAGTTTTTACATATGGACTTGTTTGGTCCCTCTAGCACACTAAGTCTTGGTGGAAAAGCTTAATGTTTTGTGATTATTGATGATTATTCACATTTTATATGGGTTTTCTTTTTAGCACATAAAAATGAAACTTTTCATACATTTGCATCTTATAGCAAAAGAGTCCAAAATGAAAAAGGCTACACCATCACTTCCATTATGAGTGATAGAGGTGAAGAATTCTCATGTGAGCCATTTGAATCCTATTGTGAGGAGTATGGAATTTTGCACAAATTTTTAGTTCGGAGGACACCTCAACAAAATAGAGTTGTTAAGAGGAAAAATAGGACTTTGCAAGAAATGACAATGACAATGTTAAGTGAGAATGATTTGCCAAAGTATTTTTGGGCAGATGCTATAAATACAACTTGCTATATAATTAATAAGGCCTATGTGCGATCCATACTCAAGAAAACACCTTATAAGTTATGGAAAAATAGAAAGCCTAACATTTCCTACTTCCATGCTTTTGGTAGTAAGTGTTTTGTTCATAACAATAGGAAGGAAACCTTAGGAAAGTTTGATGCTAAATTTGATGAGGGTATTTTCCTTGGATACTCATCCATTAGCAAGGCTTATAGAGTCTTTAACAAAAGATTGAAAAAGGTGGAAGAGTCCATACATGTTATTTTTGATGAGAGTAACTACATTTTGCCTAGATTGGATGATGATAATGATAGCCCAGGTATTGAATATAAAATGAAGGATTTGAACATCAATGACAGTAAGAATGAATCAGCTCAACAAATTCAAGAAGAGTCTAAGGATGTGAAAAAACAATGATTTGCCTAGAGAATGGAGATATGCTAAATCACATCCACAAGACCTTATAATTAGAGATGTGTCAAAAGGAATCTCAACTAGAAGTGATATACAACAATCTGTCAACTATGCATTTATATCTCAAATAGTTCGCAAAAATGTGAATGATGCCTTGGAGGATGAATACTAGATTCAGTCCATGCAAGAAGAGTTGAACCAATTCTCAAGGAATGAAGTTTGGGAGCTAGTTCCTAAACCAGATGGAATAATGATAATTGGAGCAAAATGGGTGTTTAGGAACAAAGAAGATAAAGAAGGAAAGGTGGTAAAGAACAAGTCCAAGGTTGTTTCTTAAGGATATCTATAAGAAGAAGGCATTGACTTTGAAGAATCTTTTGCACCGGTGGCAAGACTTGAAGCAATCAGAATTCTTTGTGCTTATGCATGTTTCAAGGACTTCAAGTTGTTCCAAATGGATGTAAAAAATTCCTTCTTAATTGGATATATCAAAGAAGAAGTTTATGTGAAACAACCACCAGGATTTGAAGATCCACACCATCCAAATCATGTCTTCAAGTTCAAAAGGCACTCCATGGATTAAGGCAAGCTCCTAGAGCTTGGTATGAAAGATTAAGCCAATTCCTCTTGAAGAATGGTTTTAGTAGAGGTAAAGTGGATAACACTTTGTTCATTAAACATAGAAATGATGATTTCCTTCTAATACAAATTTATATTGATGATATAATATTTGGTGCTACTAACTCTTCTTTGTGTGATAAGTTTTCTAAGCTAATGCAAAAAGGAGTTTGCAATGAGTATGATGGGAGAACTTAGTCACTTTCTCGGATTGCAAATCAAGCAAGTAAAGAATGACAGTTTCATAAATCAAAGTAAGCATATCAATGATATGCTAAAGAAATATGAAATGGAAAGTGCCAAAGTAGTTGCAACACCAATGAGCACAACTATAAAGATGAGGAAAGTAAAGAAGTGGATGAAAAGTTTTATAGAGGTATGATCAGATCACTTCTTTATCTTACAACAAGTAGACCTGATATTATGTTAAGTGTATGTCTTTGTGCTAGATTTGAACCATGTTCTAGAGAGTCTACTGTAATAGTTATCAAAAGATTTTTTGTGTACTTGATTAGAACTAAGAATGTTGGCTTATGGTATCCTAAGAATGATAGCTTTGATTTAGTTGGTTATAGTGATGTTGATCATGTAGGAAGCCAATTAGATAGGAAGAGCACATCGGGTACTCGTAAATTCTTAGGTAATTAACTTGTATCTTGGTTTTCAAAGAAATAAAATTGTGTGGCATTATCCCCTGCTGAATCTGAATATGTAGCAGCTGAGAGTTGTGTTACACAATTTTTGTGGATAAAACAACAACTCATTGATTTTCAAATCAAGATTTCTAAAATTCCTATCAAGTGTGACAATACAAGTGCTATAAACATTTCCAAAAATCCTATTCAACATTCTAGGACAAAGCATATTGACATCAAACATCATTTCATTAGAGATCATGTTCTCAAGGGTGATATTGAACTAGAATATTTGTCAACAATAGATTAACTCGCTGATATTTTAACAAAACCCTTGATGAAAATCAATTTGTTTCCATTCGTAGGAACATTGGAATGTGTGATTTGAATGAGTTTTGATTGGTTAATTGCTTATCATGTTATGATTATTTGCACTCATGCATCATTCATAGTAAATTGATTCATGGCGAACAAAATCACTGAGGATGGAAAGGCTACAACTCTGAAGTTGGATGTTACAAGTGTTATGTGCGCATTGTATGTGGTATTGAGCGCACAAGAGGAAGGATATAGGGCCCAGGCTTTATCTTTTGTGGCTCCTAAGTGCGTCGAAGTGGTTCTATGCACGTGGATAATTCTGTTGTGTGCATAGCATGTGATGTTGTGCACGTTATACTCGATGATTTGGATCTAGAAGAATGCTTCTTGGTTCTATTGTTCGTATTAATATAGTGTTGTGTGCGTAGTCGAGATCGAAATTGCTACTGGGTATCAGATCTAAGTGTTGTGCATGTACGACTTAGATTTGTGCGCGTAATATATGAAGCATAGTTACTGGATTTAGAGGTACTTGGTAAAACGTGCATAGAAGCATATTTCACGTACATTGACCAGTTTTTGCTAAGCCACGTAGTATGGTCCACACACACTATGTCCAATGTAAATAGTGGATTCGTTTGTGTTGTATTGAAGACAAATGTAGATGCCATTTTGGCTCATTTATGCGCGTGATAACAGGGTGATGCGTACGTGAAGCCTTAACCTCATTTGTCTAAAACCTTCGTATGTACTTATGGTACTTATGTTGTGCACGTAGATGATTTCTCTACTTAAAATCCCCAAATTCATCAGTTCCCTCTCATTCTCAAAATCAAATTTCTAAATTTTCCAAATTCTTTCTTGCTCAAATTTTCCCATCAATTCTCATCACTTTTGCATTCAGAAACCAAATCCAATTACTTTCAAACACTTTTCACCATAATCTCACAGCCTTTCACCTAATTTTTACAAACCCTAAAATGTGCTTGTTAACCCTAAATCGTATGTAGCATCTTGTTCTCTTGGCTCCCAAGAAGAAAGCAAAGATTCGTTCAAACAAAGCTCATGATAAAAATGCTTCTGAGCAATCAGAGTCTTCCAGAGGAGTTAATAGACCTCAACAAAGACAAGCTTTCACGATCCAAGATTGTCTGGTATCTCCTCCACCGAATAATTTCAAGAAGAAGAATTTTATTATCATTGAGGATGAATTTGATTCAATCAAGTTTGTCGACATTAAAACTGCCAGACTATACAATCATCTAGCAAGTGTGGAATTTTCAGATGCTCGACTATTTGACTTTTGTCCTTTGAATGAAGGTGGATTAGAGATTGAAGAGGATTTCAAAAGATTTGGAATTCATAACTTCTATGTCGTAGGAGATGATTTCTATCCAGAGATGGTGAAGGAGTTCTATGCCAATGCTCGTCTGTGGCATAATAGGGATGAAAATGATACTCTCGGTTATGGCAATATGGGTGTTTCAAGTAGAGTTAATGGGCAAGAGTTTTCGGTGAATGAAGAACTCTTGCATAGTCTATTTGGTGTGTCGAATAGAAGATCTATTGTCAAGAAAGAGAAAGGTGTTAAAGAGTTCATTGACGAAAATGCAAACAAAATCAGGGTGGACATCGATGCTATAAACAAGTGGATGTTTGATCATGCTGGTGTAGTAAATGTTGAAGAAAAATTTATTGATCAGAATGACTTTAGTGCTAAATGAAAGATGGTTCATGTAGCATTTACAAAGATTTTGCAACCAAATTCTCATACTCAATCTCTTTTCACAAATCAGAACCTGATCATCATGTATTTACATATGATTGGTAGGGAGGTAAATTTTACTGATATTATTATTGATTGGATTCTAGAAAAAGTGAAGAATTTCAATTTGCCTACCTTCAAGATCAAATATAGGCAGCGAAGGGAAAGCATGCCATTTGCTAGCCACCTCACCTGAATTTTTCAACACTTCGATGCGAGGTTTGAAGGCTATGATTCCTTGCAAGTGCTGGAAACACAAAAGATTAAAACTGAGTCTCTTCATCGGATGAAGCTTTTTAGAACAATGGCACCAGGGTATGTGTTTCAGTATTATTTGAGAGATACTGACGAGATGTTTCTTGCCAGAGATAAGAAACACATGCCTAAGAAGCATGAGATGATTTTTTTGTAAGAAGGAAAGGTGAGCAGAGCACTGCACCCGTGGGAGAAGAAAGACCTATGAAAGAAGAAGAAGTCGGTGGTGAAGAAACTGTTGCCCCTGAAGCTGAAGTAGAAAGAAGAGAGTCCTTTAGCAGAATTAGAAGGACCAAACTTGATTTATTAACTCAAGAATTTCACGAGTACAAGACTGTTACCTCTGCAAATTTTGAGTTGGTCATCAACATGCTTTAAGAGAATTTTTGCCTTCTTGAGAGCTTAAAAGGAGAACTTCAGGATCTGAAGAAAAAGTCTCCTCCAAGTCCACCTCTAGCAGCTAGTCCTCTAAGTCCGCCTTCTGTTGGAACTTATGCTAATGATTCTCAAGAATTTTTCGAGTAATTTGATCTGAATGAACCAGTTCCTAATGAAACAGAAATGAAAATTCATGAGGCTGAGGTTAATGTTGAAGAAGAGTCAACTGAGGCTAATGTTCAGGAGGAACCTCAGGATGTTCCTATAGAAGAGGAATCCTCTCAACCTGCAACATCTCAGGTTGATCCTTTAGATAGGGAAAAGATTAAGCGAATGAGGGATGAACTCAAACAATCTGAACCTCAAGGTAAGAAATCAAATTTGAAACGCCTTCATTTGAAGTTACAGTCAAGCAAATAAAAAATCCAACTCAAGTGCAATCTGAACAGAGGTTAGAGACAGCTCCATCTGCAGCTACTTAATCATCTCATCAAAATGTGCCTAAAACTGAGGAACCAGAGTGAATTCACAAGTTGAGGCAAGCATTTGATGAAGGGCTTAAGAAAAAAGGCTGGGAAACGAATTCTGATGTTTCAAGTGAATCCAGTGAGTTTACTGATTCTGAGCCTGAGATTGCCTCCTTTATTCCTAAATTTTCTCCAGCGCCAGAACCAGAAATCAATACTGTTGATATCACTAAGGAGCGGGCCAGTAGAAAGTGTTGTAAAATCCTTGAAAAGTTGCTTGGAAGAGAGCGAGAAATCTTTAGCAAATTAGATTCAGTACCAAAAGCGGCTGAGATCTCATATGATGAAGCTCCAAAGCGTCCAGAGCCTCTTGTTTCTTAAGATATTCATGATATGAGGGAAGCTATGGTACATACAATTGAAGAGATTAGTCTCAGAGCTAGTCATTGGATGCTAGATAATATTGCTCTTGATGCCCTCGAAGAATCCTTCTCGACATAGTGTTATTGTTACAACTTTGGATCTACATATACTCATGCATCCATAATATGATAACTTTGTATATATTGTTGATTTATTCTCTTCCGTCTTGATATGCTTTTATGAATGAAATTGCTCTTATTTTCTCTATTGTTTTCCCTTTTTAATTGTGACAAAAAATGGGAGAAATAAGTGCTGAGTTTGCCTATATATGTGTTGAGTTTTCCTTGGTGGACTTTATTATATGTTGGGCCACTAACAAAAGGACAATGCTTAACAACCTTGATCATATTCTTTCAAATCTGTTGTTGAAATGTTTGTTTAATAGGTGACTTGATTCTGGGAAAGTATAAACTCTTTCAATATTTTTTCATCATCAAAAAGGGGGAGATTGTTGAACCAATGGTTGGTTCACATGGGAATTCCCTGTAAGTTTTGATGATTTTAAACAAAACAATTGAAACAGTTAAGTTATGCACGTAATACACCTATTACGCACACGATTGACTGACTTACATGCATACATCAATGGTCAGTGCACACTGATCTTAATAGAGTATTTTAGACCCCGTCCTAAAGCATGTAATGCACATAGTATCAGTACTATGCGCGCAACACAGCATAATGTGTGCACAGACGAAGATCTCCCCAAGAAGACAAAATGGACTCGTATTTTGTTGTGTGCATCGCTATCTGAATCTTGCACGTAAAAGAGACGTGATTCGATGTTATGTAAGCATAAAAAATCTATGTACGCGAGAATGATATTGTGCGCATAG
>CAODLS010543546.1:0-10162 GCA_948243855.1 Flueggea neowawraea
TGAAATCATATTGATTTTCGGTAAATATTTTCGAAAGAAAATATTTTGGGCTATTTCAGATTTCGAAAAAATTTAATGTTTTTATTTAATTTATTCATTTAGTCGATTTGGTGACTGTTGTCATCTACCCTGTTTGTGAGGATTACGAAATACTTTTTGAAACTATGAATTGTATTTAGCATGTATATGTATATACTTATATATCAGCATGTGATATATTTTGAATAGTTTTAAAACAGTCTTTGTGAGACATGTATGAGGCAATCTGGAGTGTTGTTTCCTCACTAGGATTCTTACCCCTTTCTTTTATGTCTATCTCCTTGGTTTTTATTTCAGGTTGTTGGAATTTATGGCTCGTTTATGCCATTCATAAGTAAATAGCGCAGCAGAAATAACAAAAATTTTAAGCCCTGAATTCCACGAAGGACCCATGCATATCAACATATACGATTAGGGTTTGTAGATTTACCTTAAATCCAAAGCTTGAATGTATGATCCTACTAGGTGTTAGTGTAACTTTTAGTGTTAAAACTCGAACCACCCTTTTGCTCACGTAGCCCTTTTGCGAACGTGTCTAGAGGTATCCACACAAATGAACCTTCCTCAGATTGGTGGAGTGTACTAGCACCCTTTTAGAATCTTTATCCTAAAAGCTCACAAATAATCTTTCTCCCTTTGTTTGTGGCACTCACTAATTCGGCTTTGCCCTTGAAAGGAATGACAAGGAGTGAACCTTATTTATAGGCATATGAGGAGACCTAAATAGGTGCATAAAGGAATCTAAAATTCCCCTCCTTGTACTCCAAGAATTCGGCCCTCATCCTATTCAAGCAATAGGGTGCCAAATTTCCTATCTAGTCAAACTAGGTTTGCCTTTCTTGTCCCAAAAGAATAAACACTTCCTAATTAATTTTGTCACATGTCTATTAGGGTTTTATTTTTCTTGTCATACAAGAATAAAACTCCTGATTAGTCATGGACTCATAATCAAGCAAGTGTGTGTCTAAATTCATCCTTGTCACACAAGGAAAAAGGCTCCTAAAAAATAGGAGAGGTGGTATGTGTGTGTCAAATTTCTTCCCTCTAATTAGGATGAGTGTGCCAAACTTCTCCTTCCTAATTAGGTTAATTTGAGCCAAAATTTTTCATGGATTTCTTAATGTTTTTGGGCTTTTAATTATATGATACATTATCATTAAATAAATCACTCTCATGGATCGAATTATTTCACACATAATTAAATAATTATAATCATGATAATTGGTGATTCACATTAAAAGCTCATTACATTAATGGACTATGTATTAAATCTTATTTAACACATAAATCATAAAACCCTGAATTATTTTTGATTAATCAAATTAATCATATTAATAATTCACCGCAAAAAGAGAACCTTTGTAACCAAACCAATTTGTTCTTGTGTGTGACCCAATATGCCCACTCGAAATTGGCAATGGGCCTTGTCCCAAACCTTTGGGCCAAAGTCCATAAGCGGTATCTAGTAATACATTATGACAACCCAAAATCGATAGTGAGTTTCAGTCAAAGGACTCAAACTTCACCTCTGCATGAAACCTATTTTGTGACAACAATCCATGAAGTGCTTTCACAACGGGCCAATCCAATACATGTTCTCCAACATAGATATATATTCTAAGTTGATATCTCATATCAATAATCAGTAAAACATGATTATCCACTTAACAACATACTGACCTTAATTCATTATCATTCCTATGATAATAATCGATTAGGGACATTTAGAATAGTATTCCTTTTATCCTTATGGTTTTACTATTAAGTCTCACACTTGATGACATAAGGAAGAATAAACTATTCATGAATTTTTATCTTCATAAAACATATAATATTTCATAGAAATGAAATACCTCTTTATTAAACAATTGAATGGCAATGTACATCAATGATTGGACTAGGGCACAATTCTAACATAGGTGATTTTGGTTCATTGCAATTTACGGCATTAACACTTGGTGAGATACTCTGGAGTTTCAGTTAGTACTCTTTTGTTCGGGCTTAGTTATTTATTTTTTTAGTTGCTCCACATCGTTATACTAGTGGGTGTTTGAATCTGTAAACCTATTTGGTATTTAAATATGATTTATTATTTACCAAATATTTTATTATTATGGAAACTTATTTTTTATTAAAGTTTGGATTTATTTACTTTATTAAACTTAATTGGTTTTGAAATTTTTTTAATAAATTAGTTTTAGTTCTGTTCTCTGAGGCTTGTGTGAGATGAGCCAGGCTTCCATAGACGATTTGCCTCGTATGTCGGTCATGGTCTAGAAACGGGTTGTGACACAGAGAATGGTCATCAACATGGTTCAGATCATGGCCAAAAGAAGGATAGAATGTGGCTAGGCCACGGTCAGTGTATATGTTCGGCCTATGCCTACAAACTTAAGGCAAGTGCACTATCGACTATAGTGTGTGGATGAGTACCGAGTGTCGTATCCCACAGAGACTGCGATTATTAATTACTTGCTTTCACTCTATTATCTAACCTACACTATTGATTGGAGTAAATAGTAATAAAAGTAAATGAATAATTGACAAAATAATAAAAAACGCAAGAAAATATAGTTAACTTGGCCAAGCTATCTAAATCTAGCACTAGATGTGCTATCCAATCATTCACTCAAACAATTGGACTGTGAAAATTCCTAAAGCACGCTAATCAACCTCTCGAGTCGGTTAACTTCTAACGCTGAGTTGATGAAGTGTAATCTCTTCTTAATTAAATCACTAATGTTGCATTACCGCTCCTCTACTAAGTTTGACCTTAATCCAGAGGATTTATGTCAACCTACAACTAGATTTGCATGCAACTCATTTTATCTATGAGTGATCTATTCATATGATGAATCTCTCAACTACTCATGGATAAATCAATGTCAAATTGATGTGGATCCAAAACCAATTCAACAATAAACATGAATAACATTCCTTGAATAATTTATTGAAATTACACAATCCCATAAAAAAGACATCCTAGGGTTTATCACATCTAGATGTGTCAAAATATTTATTTCATAATTGCATAGAACAATACAACAAGATTCAAAAAAGTTCTAGAGAGAGAGAAAACCCATGATGAGATCTTCCAATACCTTGAATAATCTTCTAAATATTAATCTAAAATCCACTCTAGAAGTGGTCTCTTGCTAAAATGCAATGTTTTTTTCTCTAAAATAAGTGTTCTTTTGATGTATAATGGTGGCTTCCTTCTTAGGGTTCACGTTTCAAACTTAAAATACCCAAAATTGCACATTCTGGTAAGACACGGCCAATTACACGCCTGTGTAATAAAATTTATGTCCGTGTTTTGATTTTAATGCATGTTTTTGTGGTCTGCAGGCACCCAAGGACAAGCACACAGTCGTGGAATGATCTGTGATGCTCATGTATTGATTTAAAGCATCTTAAAGCGTCCCATGAACACTTTCATGGCCTTGTAATGTCTTCTTCGGCGTAATGTCTTCTTCGGCCCATGTCTTTAAGAAAATTCAAGAAACATGTATTTAAGGCATCACACGATCACATAATGCCATCTCTGGGTCATTTCTTCAAGAAAACAACAGCGTCTTGTCCCGAAAGCACAAAAATTTGATGTTTAAGCTTCAATTTGGCTTGCTTTCGTTCCTTTCCATCAGTACACCATTGCATGACTTGAAAAGCACAACATGAAGGATAAAAGTGCTAGAACTCACAAATAAAATTCAATTTATATCCAAAATATTGTAAATTCAATAACATAAATATGTATAAATGAATGTTTATCAAACTACCTTACACTTAAACTTTTGCTTATCTTCAAGCAAAGAAAGAAGTAAAACAAAGGGAAAACATTTCAATCAAATTCTGTCAACGGTGGCATGAGACTTCACATTATGTGCTAATGAAAATAAAATGAAGAGTGGAGAATTTAAAATATGCATAGGGTACTCGTCGACTCAAATCGATACTCTAAATCACACAAAAGTCAAAGCTCAAATAACCAAATCAATCGATTTGATTTGATCACCATTCAACTCATCAAATCAATTATTGCATACATATTAAGCATTTTGAGCAACATTGAACATTAACATTTTCATAAATTCAACCATCTTACTTACTTGCTACAAAATTACTCAAAATATTAAGGGTTTGAATTTTGGTGCCTTTTGCATTTTTTTAGGTTTCCGCCACAAAACAATATTCCATTTGGTGAGAAAACTACTCATTTGTGATGAGTGTTTCCAATTACTTAGAAAATCACTTGTGGCAGTGCTTTGCATACTCATGTCCGAAAACAACAAAGTAGATATTGAACCCTATGTACTTGTCCCAGTTTAGGTTCAAGCAAGTCAAGAGTAACCCTTGATTCCTTTACTTGTTCAATTATCATGCCTGTGTTCATTTAATAATTACTCAATATATTAAAGAATGAGCCAAAGAGAGTAACTAAGCCAAAACAAGAAATTTGAGTACAAGCTCAAAACTCACGTAAGTTTAGAAGATGCCTTTTAAATCTCCCAGTAACAAATGCATATTAAAAATTCTCAACTAATCAACTCATTTGTACCATCATATAACATCCATCCCATAGCCACAACATCAATAATTTGATAAAAAATATCCAAAAATTTTCATACCCCTTACCCCACACTTAAATTTTGCATTGTCTTTAATGCACATAATTAAACACATAATGCAAATGGGAAAGGGGATAAAGTAATGAATTATGGGAGTTCTCTAAAGATAGGCCTGAAAAAATGCATCTTGGTGTGAATCTCATCTAAATATGAGAGGAGACCTACAAAACTAGAAAGAACACATCAAAAGAAATAACAAACTCAAACTAAAAAGAACAAAAGTTTAAATTGAAAACAAACAGAAAGAAAATGAGAATAAACGCAGCATTCAACTAAAGACCAAACTTGTGTTACCTCCTAAGAAGTGCTTCTTTAACGTCATTAGCTTGACATTGGTTAGCATAGCTTATCGAGGTTCATGATTGGCATGATACACACTCTTTCTAGCCTTACCCATCGACTTACTGCATTGAACCACTTTTCCTTTGAATTGTCATACAATGCAATGCATTGGTGGGTGCTTTATTTTTGTACTAGGTGGTTTACACCTTCCTTGTCCATTCTTCTTTTCTCGAGCCTCTTCAACCCCACTCTGGCCCCTCATCATGCTCTCTCAATCAGGGGATTCATCTTTCACCTTCCTTGCAATTCCTGCACCACAATAGATGACATACCATGGTCTACAACAACTAATGCACTTGTTGATTCATGAAATGAATGATTCTAAATTTTTTAACCATTGATTTTTACATGTTTATCTTCAACCTTGAGGATTAAAATCTTGTCATAAACATCTATAATTGCCTTAGCTGTAGCTAGAAATGGTTGCCTTAGGATCAATGGTGTTTCCAAAGTAAATTTAATATCAAGAATCACAAAGTCAACAAGAAATTCCAAGTCCTTGACCCTAACCAAGATGTTCTCTATAATGGCCCTAGGATGCATAACAGATATACCAGCTAATTGCACTGGCGCCCTATTTGGTGTGGGTTCTCCAAAATTCAATTTCTCAAATAGATCATGATACATCACATTCACACTAACTCCTAAATCAGCCAATGCATTATCAATGAGAAACTACCAATATAAAGAGGGATAAAGAAACTCCCTGGGTTCTTCATATTCGTAGGTAGCTCAAGTGTTGGCTGATTATTCTCAGGTCCTTCATCTTCCTTTTTAGCCTCACACATGAGGTTTATTGCTCTATTTTAAGGGTTCCTTTCACTTTCATAGGAAGCTTCATTCATTTGCTCTATTTGAAATAGTGTCGCAGGATATGGGATTCGAGGCTTGTACTCGCGGATCACTCTTTTCGGCTTCACTTTTTCTACCTTATTTGCCTTACTTTTCTTCGGAGCTTCTTCTTCTTCTTGTACTCATAACCTCTACTCATAAAGATAGCATGCACTTGCTCCCTAGGATTTTTTTCAGCGTTTCTTGGTAAGGAGCCCAGTTGCATTTCAGATAGTAGCTTAGCTATTTAACCAAATTGGTTCTCCAAATTATGAATAAAGGGCATCTTGATTTCTCATAATAGTCTCCAAATATGTAAACTATTTCTCAAAAGCCTCAATATATTTTTTCATCAACTCCTAAAAGTTTGATTTCACTGATTGTTATGGCTACTAAAATCCGGATGGACAGTTTTATACTTGTTGCCCTTGACCTCCCCTTGAAAAGTTCTGGTGGCTTTCCCAACCTAGGTGATAAGTATTGTTGTAAGGGTTATTTTGAAACCTATTTGGATTATCCATATATTTTACAACCTCATTATAGTCTTGACTTCCTTGACCTTCAAAATTCTAACTACACGCAACATGAGCTATTTGTTGTGCCATGGAAATCCTGTCAATCTTCTTACTCAATGGAATGACAAGGAGTGCATCCTATTTATATACATATGAGGAGACCTAAATAGGTGCACAATAGGGCTGAAATTTCCCTCTCCTTGTCCTCCAAGAATCCGGCCTCTCCCTAATCTAGAAGAAATGTGCTGAATTTCCAATCCTAATCTCACTAGGTTTGCCTTTCTTGTCCCACAAGAATTAAACACTTCCTAATTAAATTTGTCACATACAAATTAGGGTTTTTATTTTCCTTGTGACACAAGAATAAAAACTCCTAATTAGTCTTGGACTCCTAATTAGTTTGTGCATGTGCCAAAATTCTCCTTGTCTTACAAGGATAAAGTCTCCTAAAAGTAGGAGATGTGGTGTGTGTCAAATTCTACTTTCCCTAATTAGGATGAGTGTGCTGAATTTTCTCTCTCCTAATTAGGTTGGATTGTGCCAAATTTCACATGGGTTTTTATTAATGTTATTGGAATTTTAATTATATGATATATTATCATAAGAATAAATCACTTATGGGTCAAATTAAATAATTATAACCATGATAATTGGTGATTCATATTAAAAGCACATTACATTAATGGACTATGTATTAAATCTTATTTAACATATAAATTATAAAATCATGAATCATTATTGATTAATTAAATTAATAATCTTAATAATTCAATCACCACAGAGAGAGAACCTTTGTAACCAATCCAATTCGTTCTTATATGTGACCCAATAGACCCACTCGAACTTGGCAATGGGCATTGTCCCAAACCTTTGGGTCAAAAGTCCATGAGCGGTATCTAGTAATACATTATAGCAACCCAAAATCGAGTGGATGTCGGTGATCCGAGTTAACCTTTCACAGTCTGATATTTAGTCTTTTTTGTCTCACGATATCTCATCTAAGCATAAGGCATGGTCACATGTCAACCTTATATTGCTTAGCATATTTTTTGATCTTAAGGAGATTGATATAACAAATGATATTGATAAACCCATTTATCAATTCATTCGAGTATGCATACATTACATCAATCCCACTCATCAAGTGGCCAATAGATATCACTCTTCATAAGAGGAACAAATCCACCACTCTCACTATCACTCCTCTACATGATTCATGACATATCCAATCATAGCCTTTATTGTTATCCTGTTACGGATAATGTTTGACTAAGTCAAAATATGCAATTCCTCATGTAGGAGCCGATAGTGACTTTCAGCCAGAAGATCAAACATCACCACTGCATGAAAGCTACTTTGTGACAACAATCTATGAAGTGCTTTCATAGTGGACTCATCCAATATATGTTCCCCAACATACATCTATGTTATAAGTTGATATCTCATATCCATAATCAGTAAAACGTTATTATCTTACTTAGCAACATACTAATATTAATTCATCATCATTCTTATGATAATGATCGATTATAGACATTTAGAATAATATCCTTTTTTGTCCTTATGGTTTTACTATCAAGTCACACACTTGATGACCTAAAGAAGAATAGACCATTCATGGAGTTTTATCTTCATAAAACGAATAATATTTCATAGAAATAAAATGCCTCCTTTTATTAAATAAACCAAATGACAATGTTTACATGATTGGGCAATGACACAAAACTAACACCACCTGCTAATGATGCTTGGCTGGATCCTTAGCTTCAGATACCAGGTAAGTGAAATGACATCTTCAGACACATAGGTTGTGTCTCTTAAATTGTATGTTTTTGCTGCGCCAGACATTTCTCTGAAATTGGAATAATAATGACTTGACTAATTAATAATTCGGATTATGTGATTATTAATATTTATATAATATAATATTTATATGGTTTATAGATATTTTTTGCAAATTAATTCAGTTTCAGATTTTTAATATTTATATAAGATATATAAATATTCTTTGTAAAATAATTTTTACTCAGCATATGTGCTAGTGATATATATATGGTTTATATATATATATATATTTATTTATTTCGATATGGGGTACTTGTGCTAAGTAAGGTAAACGTAGTATTTGGTATACCAATGTGCAGTCAAGGCCCGGTTACTATGGTTTATGGTAGCCGTGTGTTTAGCCAAACACACGTACTCAGTATCAGTTTGGTGACGGAGTTCACCCTTATCATATTTATCTGTTAGTTTCAGGTCTCATATCAGTTTCAGCTATATAATATATGGTATATAATATGTATGTTTCTGTCTGTTGTTTGTTTTGGTTGCTAACGATTTCAAAATTAAGTTTTTGAATTATTATTCTATATTGGCGTGTGTGTGTGTGTATATATATACACACACTTATATCTGTGTGTGATATTTTTGAAATGGTTTTTAAAATAGTATTTGTGAGGTATGGTGTTGCTCTGGAGTGTCGTTTCCTCACTAGATATTCTTAGCCTTTTATTCTGTTTCTTGTCCATGTTTCTTGTCTTATTTCTCAGGTTCACTTTTTGGCATTCGGCAACCGTTTGACATCCTTCCCCTAGTGAGATTTTCCATTGATAGTGACTGTCTTCTTGATTCGGGCTTCTTTTTGTTTTGGTTAGAGCTCTACACCATGATGTTGTTGGATTACTGGGTCTGATTTTGTCTTTTGGATTTTATACTCTAATATTATGATTTTTGTTTTGTATAACATACTACATTTACATATTATTTCAGTATATATTGATATTATATTTTACAAATGTTTTGATAACGGTTTTAATCAATAAGTTGGGTAGAATGTCTTATCTCCGAGGCTTGTGTGAGATGGGGCAGGCTGCTATAGACAGTTTGTCTTGCACGCCTTGCAGCATGTTTCAACTATAAAAAAAACTTCAAACTTATTAATCACTTCTCAACAATTCGAAATATCATCAAAATCGAATCTCAAACATGCTTCATGAACCAAAAACCAACAAACCAACAAAAAGAGACAATTCTTACCTCAAATCCGTAAATAGATGGATGATTAAGCAAGAGGATCGAAGGGAAAATGTCTCTGGATGTTTCGAGAAGTTTTGTGGGTGATGAGAGAAACTTGTCGAATAAACCGAATTTATATGCCACTAACCGACTGCACCGCTTGCCCAAAAATATGGCTTACTCAAGTAAGCCAAATTGCTAACTCAATTAAGAAGCCCTTCAGTGCTCAAATCCCGCTTCGTTTACTCGAGTGACAACTTGTGTTACTCGAGTAATCCATGCCCTTACTCACTCGAGTGACACATTTTCCTGCTCAAGTAATCATACTTAAATTCAACCAAACTCCTAAAAATTCTTCTATGGCTCAACTAAGCCGAATGGGTCCTTATATTAGCGGTTTATTTTTTATTGTTATAATGACTAAAACATTGCCATAGTCTTTCTTTGATTTATTTTTTAAAAATATATATATTAAATATGTCTAAATTCAACACTCTTTAAATTAGTAATATGTGAAATAAAAAGTAATTTATCAATTATCCTCATAATTAGTGTATCTAACACATTTTCAAAGAGTAATAATTGTTAGTTTTAGTGCCTTAGTCCAATCATGATATATATTGTCATTTGATTTATCATTTAATAAAGAGGCATTATATTTCATCTACTTGAAATATTGTATGTTTTATGAAGATAAAATCTCCATGAATAGTTTATTCTTCCTTGTGTCATCAAGTACGACTTGATAGTAAAACCTTAAGGTAATAGGAATACTATTCTAAACGTCCTAAT
>CAODLS010543586.1:0-15860 GCA_948243855.1 Flueggea neowawraea
ACTTGTATTTACGAATTCAGGTGGACAGTATCCATCCAGGAAATCCTGTCTTGCAATCCTCAGAACCTGATCGTCGTAATTAATTCCCAAAACCCTGTACCAGAGGCTGTTGAGATTTATGAGGGCAACATCTTTGTCACATGTGACTTCTAGTTCAGGAATGCAACAATCAGATACTCTTCCTTGACCCCAGAAGGGATATTGGATGATCACATCGCCGCAGGAGGTTTGGTTGCTGCAGGAACGGTACAGTTCAGTGCTGTTACTTAAACATGGCGGAATTATACTGAAAATCAAGAAGATTAATGTGACCAGAGAAGAAATAAAGCAAAGTGGATCCATTCCAGGCTAGTTGTTGATGGTACCACTAAGAGGATTGGAGAAGTGATGAGTAGAATTTTTGGTTTGTTAAGTTCAGTGGAAGATGAAGAGAATACTGTGAATGTGTTAGATTGAAATGATGTTGTTAAGTCGTCTAATGTTTTTGGATGATTAATGACATTATATATTATCAACTTCGTCCTTCAAGTTTTAAAATTCTCCAGAGCGATCCTTCAAGTGTTCTCTATCTAACAATTTGATTATTCTATTAATTTTGATACTTTTTTCTGTAAGGTGTAAATATTTTTTTTGGTTTTTCTATTTTTACTATATGTAGTCATTCTACAATCTTATTTCTAGAAGTTAACCTATATTTTTAAACATTTAAAATAAAAAGGCGATTATCAATTCGGAATGTAAGGAGTAACAATAGTCATTTTTATACTTTTTTTTTAGTCCTATACTACTCTAAATTCTTTTTTCTTTTGGTAGGCTCGAACCTATGCTTTTAAGACATCGGAGTGAGGGTGTTATCATCCCAACTAATCCAGCCTTAATCATTTTTATGCTTTTTGGATATTAGTGGTGGTTTGTGAATTATAAGATATTGTGATAATTTAGCATAAATTGTACAAAATGCATGTTGTAAAAATAATTTTATTAAACACTGAAGTTTAGCATGACACAACAATCTATTAATAAATTTAACAGAATATCAACGTGGACGAATTCAAGGTTTGGTGACAAAAACAATCAAAGTTTCTTTTTTTATAAGTCAAAAACAATGACAAACAACGCACAACAATTGAAGTATAGTAACTATATTAAAAAATATTTCTCCTATTTTCAATTGTAAAGGTTCTTGAAATTTCATGGAAGGATCTCAAATAAAAACTATATTCAAAAAGAACAAAAATCCTTCCTAGTCACTTCATTGAACAGAAAGGGTTGAGTTTTCTCCTAGAAATTCAATGGCTAGCACAGTTCAATGTTAAGACAACCAATCCTGACTCTCGGGTATTCTTCAACCTCATATTTCCTATCAGACTCCAATCTTCTCTCTTCTCAAAATCTTCAAAATGCATTTCCTTCAAACCTCTTCCCTATTACCAGTTTTACAACTAATCTGCTATCTAGTTTTAGCAACATCTGTAAGTGCCGTGAAGAAAAACCAACAATACTTGAACTGCACAAAACCTTTTCAATGTGGAAGCCTAAAAAACGCAGGTTATCCTTTCTGGGGTCACAACCGTCAAGCCTACTGTGGCCTTCCAGGTTTCAAAATTGACTGTGATCTAAATGGTAGTGTTCCTGAAATTACTGTCATGTTGGAACCTTACCAAGTTCTTGGCACTGACGAATCATCGGAGACTGTCACCCTTGTCAGAAAAGATTTGAAGAACAATATCTGCCCATCGCGAATTGTTAATACGACCCTGGATCTCAACCTGTTCAATTACACTTCTGATACAAGAACCCTTGTGTTGTACTACAACTGTCCTTCAATTCCAGAGCTGTCAAACAGTCGGTTCACTTGTGCTTCAAACAATACCAATTACACTAGTTACCATGTCACAAATCAGTTCATGTCGACGACATTTGGTGATCGATTGAGAGCGTGCAGTAGCAGCATCGTTGTTTATGCGTACCAGAGAAATGTGCAAGGTCTGGAGAATGGGTCGATGGATTTAGTTGCAGCTGTAAATGCTGGCTTTGGTTTGAACTGGAAAGTGAACAAGACTCAGTGTGATGTATGTAGTGTATCTGGCGGGCAGTGTGGCCATGATCCGACCCGAAACAGATTCACCTGCTACTGCCCTGATCAGCCTTATGCATCCAGATGCCCACCTGTGCAAATCAAAACAGGTAATTCCCACCTTCAGTCTCGTTATTGAAATGAGAAAATTGTATTCTTTACCAATATCACTTGATGGAGTTGGTAATTTGTTGGATGCAGGACCAGTAATTTGGTTGAATATGGCGAACGGACGAGTCGCTACCGGTATGTAATAATCAGAAATCTACAGTTTCTTACATTTTCAGGATCATTTATCAATGCTAATGTTGATCTTAAAAACAGTTTTCAACCTCGCCATAGCCGGAACTACATACATTGTTATAGCATCATTATGCAAGGCAATGTGCGATTGTTGTAGGGAAAGGAAGGATAACAGAACTATTGAGGAGTTCATTAGAAACCAAAGATCTCGCGGTCCGAGAAGATACACTTATTCACAAGTTAAAAGAATGACAAAGTCATTCAAAAATAAACTTGGTCAAGGAGGATATGGAGCAGTTTACAGAGGAAAGTTACCTGACGGCCGTCTGGTGGCAGTAAAGGTCTTGCGAAAATCTAAGAACAACGGCGAAGAATTCATCAACGAAGTTGCGAGCATCAGCGAAACATCACATGTGAATATAGTCACTCTTTTAGGCTTCTGTTATGAGAAGAACAGAGGAGCTCTGATATACGAGTTCATGCCAAATGGATCTCTGGATAAGTATATATATGATGACAGAGCAAATAGCCGGCTGGATTGGACGACTTTATATCAGATTGCTCTCGGTATTGCTCGCGGCTTGGAGTACTTGCATCTGGGATGTAATACAAGAATCTTGCACTTTGACATAAAACCTCACAACATACTGTTAGATCATAACTTCCATCCCAAAATAGCTGATTTCGGCCTGGCGAAACTATCTGCAACCAACGAGAGCATAATATCAATGTTGAGTGCTAGAGGAATACATTGCTCCAGAAGTATTCTGCAGAATCTTCGGCGGAGTTTCACACAAGTCTGATGTCTATAGCTACGGAATGATGGTTCTCGAGATGGTAGGTGGCAGAAAGAATTTTGATGCCCGAGCAACCAACTCCAGTCAGGAATATTTTCCAGAATGGATTTATAAGCAGCTTGAACCGAATGAGAACTTACAGGTTCGCGGAATCATGAATGAGGAAGAAGAAAGAACTGTCAGGAAGATGATTGTGGTGGGTTTATGGAGCATACAGACTAATCCAACGGATCGGCCATCTATATCTGAGGTTATTGAAATGCTGGTAGGAAGCCTCGAGTCGTTGCCATTGCCGCAGAAACCCGACGTATTCTCTACTTCTTCATCGTCTCATCATACCATAACTATGGAGTCTAGTTCGACTCTAACATAAAACTATGCACATATAAAGTGCCATTTTGTTGGCAGTGTTATTGGTTTTGAATACTTAGATTTTTTTTTAAAAAAAGAGTTAGCATATTCTTTTTCCCAGTATTTGTAAACCTGAGTTTTATGGAAATAGAACTGGTACAACTGAATTCCTGGTTTGTCATGCTTTCTCTTTTATATCCATCAAACAGAAAATCAGCAGCTAGATTGTCAACAAGATTGATAATTCTGCTGCAAAACTTCGGCTTGTACAAGACCTATGTTAGAACATAGAACTGCAGAAAAAATGTGATGAACATGTCAGAACATAGAACAACCAAGAGTACATGTAAACTTCAGCACTTAATTGCTCCAATTGATTCAAGTAACATCAATTAAATCCATACAAACAACAAACAGTAATTGCTTAGAAAACTCATTTATGTTAATTAATACACAAGTCAGAAGAACATTATATCTAACAGATTATCTCTCATGGTGCTTTAAACCACCAGCTTGTTGAATGAAGAAAAGAGAGCTTCCCTATCCTTACTGAAATAGCATCCCTCCTCCACCAAAACAACATAACACTGCTTAAAGATAAAAATAACCTACAAATCTGGATGATTTACAAGGAACAACCCACGTGCACAAGAACTACGCACAAATTCAAGCCTACCAAAATAGTGCTGCAGATATGTAGCAACAAGAACAATCAGTTGTCCTTCCCGAATGAATCCTCCTCAGGGTCACGGAGAGTCCCAAGCATCCAATCCATCCATATTGTGTAGTGTCCATAGTTATGGCGATACGTGGTATGGTGAATAGTATGGTAGCCAGCACCCATTACAGGCCAGAGTTTGCCATGGATGCAGTCATGAATGTTTGCAGTCCATATGGCCTCCAGGAATAGCAGACCTATGTGTGTGGTAAAATGAGTTGGGACAAGAAAGAGAGCTATGACATGCGGTACTGCTTGAAGTATGCCATCAAGTGGGTGAAAAGCCAAACCTGACATAAACCATGGATGTCCAATTACTGATTTGCCTAAATAAACATCCTACATGAAACTCTTTTAACTTTGCTGGTGAAAATCAGAATTATAAATGATGTCATTCCCTTACCCAACATATAAAATAATCAATATGACTTAGTTCAGGAGATTAAAACAAAAAATTCATAATGCTGACTCAAATACCAACGGAAAAAAAAAAAGAGTAGCCATATAAAACAAATCTTACTAATTGCAGGTGTAATATGTGAAAGAAGCAAACTATCCTTGATATTTCAACAAACTTAATCCCTCTAAAACTAATCTTGCGCACTGTTTTCAAATTGTTCATCTAGCAAGATCTCTTTTTTTTTTTTTGAAAAAAATATATTTATACTGCTAAAGAATTGAAACATATCAAATTATAGCCTAGTCCTTGAGTTTAACCTAAATAGGTTCAACAGCAGATGTTCTGTTAAGAGAATGGAAATAAAAGCATTAGCCATGACTCTTTTGTCTTTTCCCTGGATTATAGCCCATTGAATATGCAGGAGTGAATCAAATTTTCATAAACGAGATCATTACTAAATCTATTAAGAGGAATAACTTCTCTACTAATTGATTGAAGCTAATCCTTGCTTACAGTTCTTTAATTTTTTAATTGATATAGCAACTCATTCAAAACAAATAAAAATGAAGGGCATGAGTAGCTTGCGTAAACAGTAAGAAAAGAGTCTGCCAGTTATATTCAACTCTTTTCAAGTATGACAGTGCAAATCTCAATTTCTGAAAATTTGCTGTAAATAATTAAACAACTGAACTTAAGAGGCAAATGGAGCATTAAAAGAAAATTAAGGAACACTTTTACCCTCAATTCATGGACAAGAAATATGGATGCATGAAACACAAAATGTCTCTCCATGAGCATCATAAGACACAGAAAATATAATAATTAGAAATAATTTTCTCATGCCCATTTTAGAAAATAATTTTGCATCTTGTCAGCATTATTCATTGAGTGACATCTTTGAGCTGTCTTTTAAATAGAAATTACAAGACAAAAATATCAAGTGCAAAAAAAATTTCCATGTTAAGCTTTCTTCAAAAAAGACATCTTAGTTGAAAATCTCTGCACGTAGACAAATGAACTTCAAGTCCACTTTAGCCTATATGTGCTCAATTTTGAGGAACAACTTAACTTAGACAGCCAACATGCACTATATGGTTAGCATTAATCTACCCGCACTACACAAGCAAAACTATACCTTCCTATCAATGATCACACATGACACAATTTTAAGAGAATCAGCCCAAAACAAAGATATTGATTAGGAACAACTAGATTGAGAACTAACCGGCAAAAGGAGAGAGTGTGTTCTGCTTGTTGTAGATGTGATGAGTTGCATGAAGATATTTGTACAGAGGCTTTATATCGTGTAGCTCTCTATGCATCCAATAAATTCCAAACTCCACCATAACAAGATATATAGCAAGGTAAATGAGGTAGGGCACAAAACCAATATCAGATATTCTAGGATAGCACTTCGTCCAGCCATTTTCAACCATGTACTCCGAAACAGTTGGAAGAAGGGTGTACCATGGCATAGCTTTCATGGCAACACATATTTGTAGCATCATGGCTTTGTTCGTTGGAATGGCATCTGCAAGTAACATGAGAAACAGCAATGTCACACTTACGACCATTAAGTTTATGAAGATCAAAGAAATTTCAATGTCATGTGTAAAGGCAATAGAGAATCTACAAGGACGCAATCCAAACACCAAAATTTGTCCTTAAACCTAAAAATAATGAAATAAATAACAACCTTGTCGAGTAATGGAACAAATCTAAACAAAAAAGAAACACAATGACGTGCCACTAATGACCACTGAAACAAGGAGGAATTTGTTGGCAGCTGCTACACAAGGAATCATGTATTTACAACAACATTAAAGTTATGCTTGCAAGTGCCCAAATAATTGACAAGACTCATAAAGGCCCTAAACCATTGATTAGCATTTCTACATTTACGGTTTTCTTCGATATCTGATACAACAGTTCTAATTCAAAAAACTAACCCTTTTCAGCTCTTTCACAAGCACGCAAAAAGCATATGCAAATGTGAATGTGGATAACGAAAGCAGATTACTACCACGAAAGGCATTACGAAATCAAGCTATTGTTAACTGCTCTTTACGCTCCAATTCACAAACAGACATAAATCTAATGCGTTCCCACAACATCATCTTCAAATACATCCAATCAATTGAAGAATCATCGATAAGGACAAAAAACAGAGACTTTTCCAAGCAACCAATCAATTGAGTTTGTTCGGATCAGCAGATTGAAACTTTGATTCAATGACCGGAAAAGTAGAAATAGAAAGAGACGGACCTTTGGGGAGATAAACGTTGCGTTTCACGTAGTAAATGTAGAAACACCAGAGGAAGCCGGAGATGAAGTAAAGGAGGGTTCCAGCAACGTAGTTTCTGAGCCACGTCTGCAAGAAGTGAGGGAGTGGGGTCCACCAGGCGGACGGCAACAGGTGGCCGAGTACGACGTGGTTGTAGAATGTGGTCTCTTGAAGAATAACCTTCAGATAATCGGAGTCCATCTCCCGGCGAAAACAAGAATCTCCGCCGCAAAAAAAGCACAGAGAGAGGGGGAGAGAGAGAATGATGCGGTGGTGGTAATATCGAGGAAGACTCTCACCCCGTGGGCTCACTCTCAGATTTATGAACACCGTTTTCGTCTTTGTCAAGGTAAACATGTGGTTTCAAATATATTTTAAATTTTCTATTTTCTAAACAATTTCGAATATGGATTTTTATTTTTATAGTTAAATTATTATATTAAATTATAGCTGTCTGGCCGCGGTTTCCCAATCTTCATGTTCAATTCTACAGCGAAGCTTTTCGTTGTTGGTGTCAATTTCTTTGTTTTGCACTACTTAATAACATTAAATAACACAATTTTTATTTTTTTATTTATAAGTTGATTTTTTTTAAAAATATATATATATAAATGACAAATATATACCTTAAATCTTGACATTCTAATTTTATTATAAATATTTATATTTTAAGTTATTTAACAATTATTAAATTACCATAAATAGAATAAAATAAATAAAATAATATTTTGACATCATATATATTATCATTTTTATCAAAATGTTAACTACAATATGGCAATGGAATTTTGATTTTGATTCTCTTTTTTATTACCAAGTCATTTTCTTAATTATATTGTAATTGATTTTATGGTGTTAATATAAATATAGAATAAGTAAATATCAAATTTAATATATATATATATATATATATTCAAAAGTAAATATTACCTTAATTGAAATATAAAATACAAAATTTAAAAGGATATATATTTTATCCATTTTGATCTAATTTAAAATTAGTAATCAATATTGTTAGAACTCTATCCAAATTTAAAATTCTTCTTTTTAGATAAATGTAACTAAAACTTCAACATTTCAGGTTATTACACTATTTTTTCTTTCTTTTTCCTTTTATCTCTACTTTTTTTAAAATAATGATTATGCTAATTGCATATATTTTGCTTTCTCATGATATGAGCAGTACATTTTGAGAAAATTAATTTGTAATTTTCATTTCATATTTTCTTAGAGGTGTAAATTAATTAATTAATAATTGTTTTAACTACATTTTTTAGCTCCATCAGCGCAATCTTTGTTGGTTCCAACTTTAATTATTTTCAATATTTTTGTGCTTTGTGGGTGATTAGATTTTCCTTTTATGAAAGAAAATTTATGCCTAATGACTAAATTTATGCCTGAGGACTAAGTATAATTTGGTGTGAATTTCTTACCACGTGAGTCCTATTGGCTATATTTAGTCTTGTTTTTCTTCTTGGTGAGAATTTTTTTCTCTGTTGTAAATTTTTTAGTTCTCCCAAAAGCATGTTAATTTAACAATAAGAAGATTAATCTTATAATTGTTTAGGATTCAAAAAGCAAATTAAATGCAATATGTGAAAAAAAGTTTCAAAAATTTTGTCATATATTATAATTAAATATATTCTAATATTCACAGTTTGCAACCACCATTGGTGCCCCCTCTCACTTGTAAGTGAAAGGGGGGCACTCCTAAAAACGGAGCCGGAGGAACCCCTAATAAGGGGATTCCAGGTGGTACCCCACCAGCCCTAGTCTCACTTTGTCCCTGATTATAGAGTAAGGTTTTAGAGAGATTGAATTCAAAAATAGGTGCCAATTACGCCTTCCCTCACTTCTTTTACACGTTCACAACACCCAAGCAAATTAGCATTACCAGCACTAACACCATACCCCAATATTACATGACAAAATTACCAAAAAAAATACAAGTACTTTAATCTTCATAATTACGGTTTTCTTTATATTTTTTATAATTTTTATTAATCTTTATTTGGTTTATGATTTGTATATATAAGTAGGTAGCTAGGCAGTGCTCCTGCCATCCCATTTCTGAATTCTTCTCGATCTATCTCAAAATAGTGTGAAAATTAATATTCGATGATTTTCTTAAAACAAAAATGAGTTTAGTGACCGTGTTGAAATAAACGTAAATTTAAAGTGATCGTAGATAAAATTAACCCTCCGATGCAAAGTATCTTAGGATATTCTTATACTATTACTTCATCCCTTGCGATAAGTTGACTATCAAATGCAATAGATGGTGCAACAACTTATAAGAGGGCAAAAATGGTTATAACTCATTTATTGTATATTTACAATAGGTTTGTGGAGATCTAAGGCGGGTTAATTATATTATAAGTGTCAGTGATGGAAGCATAAAAAATTTCACTCGGGGGTACCGTTTATATATAACTAGACTTTTGTGTATGTGCAATGCACATTATTGAAGTATTTTTTAATAATTTAATTATTTTTTAATATAAATATATAAATTTAATTTTTGGTAGTCAATTCTCATTGTATAATAAGGAAAAAAAATAAAATTATTTAATGAAAAACTTAATCAAATATAATTATTTTTTATAAGTCAAATATGCTTTTTAAGTGTAAAATAAAATATTACTACTATGGATATCCATAGTTTTGTTGACATGTAGTAGTAGATCTCTTCTATAATAATTAATAATTGCAATAATTAATAATTGTTGACATATAGTAATTTAGAATTGAAAAGAGGAATAAAAATGTCCAAATTTTTTTCCCACATCATGACTTTTATAAATGTTATGATAATTGAACTTAAATATATTTGTAAATATACTCAAGAAAATTTAAAATATATAAAGTTAAAATTTAATAAAAATAGCGATAAAATAATTCATTACACATTGTCATTGGGGCACATATTTGTCATTAAAAACTTATATATTTATTCTACTGAGAAGAGTTTGTGACAATATAAATTACACATTTAGATTAAACAAGTGCACTTTTTATCAATGCATGCTTTAGTTTGCACAATTATTTATTCGAATTCCTTTACACATCAAAATCTAAATCAATTTTATTTATATATACATAAAATATATATTTGTGTTTTTTTAGGAGATATATTTGTGTTTCTTTGGCGATACATAACGGTGTGTTATATTGAAATTTTGTATTGGTAAATCCATTAATTTGTTGTTTCACAAATTAGTCTCTTCTCAAACAACAATCCCAAATAAAGGAACCTGAAATCGAATTAGCTTGCCTAATTAATTTGTAGATTTCTTTAAAAAAAACAACTCAAGTACTGGGAAAATTAAACTTTTTAGCACAAATTTATAATGTACACAAGGAGATGGTTGTATACTCAAAATGGTGATTAAACATGTAACAAGAAACATTAAGATTAGTAAGAGATTCAATAAATATGATATAATATTACATTTTTCTGATGGATACAGAATATATTACATAATGACAAATAAAAACACATACATAATAAAAGATATTACTGCTTTATACTATTTCTCAATGTTTACAACGTAAAACAAATCAACCCATTTTGTTCTCCAGATTATTGTTGTTGATACAGTAGAATTCCCCAACATTCTCATAGGTCATCGGTAATAAATGTCCATTACAAATCATGCCCCTCCAAATCATTCATGAAGCCAACAATAAGTGGCTTCCTAATATCGTGCAGTACCTTCATTCCAAGATAACTGCGGATTGAACTCATTTTACAGCATCGTTAGATCAACTTCTATCAAACCATCAATTAGTTTTGCTTCCCACATATGTTTTTGATATCTGAAACAGCAACAGTCCCCCAATCCGATCCAAAACGAGCGATGCAAAACTTACATTGCTTGATTTAGATCCTATTCATTGAAAACAAAAAGCTTTAAAGAAACAATTCAAGTTACTAACTCTTAAAAGATTTTAAAAAAAATAACTAGTGAAAATGATATAATTACTTACAAAAATGATATAATTGGATCAGAATTAATAGAAATATTATGGTTTAGAATTTAAAATATTACTCCCTCCAACCCGTATTGATAGGCAACAATTTTTTCTCACACAAATAAGAAAAATTAATTGAGTTAGTTAAAAACTTTAACTTGGAAGAAAAATTCCTAACACACCCTTGTACTATCTCACCAGTGTATCTTTAAAATTTATTAAATGATCAATGAATGAAATTGTCCCACTAATTGGAAAAAAAATTATCCCACTAATATCTATTGCAATTTTCAAAACCAACTTTAAAAAAGCTCTAGTTACAAGACAAAATAAAACTCATTTCTCCACTACGATTTTTATCTGAAAAATGTATAAGTATTTCCACCAATATAGTCCGGTCATGTTAGTTTAACGACTTCCATCCCACCAATAAATTTGGCTCTAAAAATGCCTCCGAAATTTTGTTGGTGACGGGATATTTTGTATGGCCAAAAAACATTCTCACCAATATAGTCTATTCAACTAGAACTCGGAATTTTTAACAAGACATAAAACAGTCATGGATCAACCTTCACTCAAACAGTCATAAAGCAATCCAAGAGTATTTAATAGAGTGCTAACATCTTTACATAATCGTGGGCAAAATTTGTGGCATATGGTTGGAAAAAACATGTAGCCGTGATTGTGTTTACTTCCAAATTAGAGCAATATTTGATTTTGTCGTTGAGTTCTTTCGTTCAGGAGTATTTTAATTTGGTTTCCTTCCTCATTAGTTGCAGTAGAATTCTTGATTTAATTCTTTCCATCATAACAATAATTTTGATTTGCAAAACTTCCATAATAGCATGATTAAATCTCACAATAATCATCCGGTAAAAAATTATATAGAGAGTTATTCTGAGTTTTAATTAAGGGAATACTTTGGAACTCATAATATTTTTGAAAAGTAGAGTACAATTTTAAATATTTTGGGTATTGTTCAAGTAATTCAATTAGCAGAATTAAATGGTTGACCAAATAAATTAGTAGTAATAACCTAATTAAAAGTAAAATAAATAAGGGTAATTTGGTCTAATGTCCTCCAACTATCAATCTAAAAAAAAAAACAAACCTATATATTAGAACAAATAAAAATAAAAAGATGGCATATCAATATGGGACGGAGAGAGTATTAAATTGTTTTTCACAAGTCAAATTCAAACAAGACATGAAATTTAATGCATATATCTTCCATTTAGAGATTTCAATCATATTTGCTTGGAATGAAACAAATTAAATTCGAATAATTTTTTCCTATGGGTGTTTGAAGAAGGAAAAAAAACTGTTAAATGATAAATTCGTAAAATATCGTTTTGTACTCATTTTCACTGGTCAAAGAGTGTGTGGTCATCACAAGTAGACATGGCCAAACAAACTCGAAACCAGCGAATCGGACCGGTCAAACCCGTTGAAAACCATATCGAAACTGGAACTGTGAACTGCACAGTAAAAATCGGTGGTTCATGGGTTAGTTCTGGTTCAGGGTACCAAAACCGGTGGAACAGCGGTTAAAACCGGCGATTTAACCGGTCAAACTAGATAAAAATTGATATTTAGAAAATATTTAGAAATGCAATTAATATTTAGAAATGTAATTAATGTGCTACTCTATATTAAAAAGAAAAGTAATTAATATTTAGAAAATAATATCTTTATCAAAAAGGAAAAAAGAATGCAATAACGAGATAAAAATTGATTAAAAAAATTGAACAAACCAGATCGGAACAGAAATCAGCGGTTTAACTGGTCAAACCCTGTCAAACTCAGAACCAGATCAGAACCATTCCAAACCCGAGAACCACGGTCTGGTTCAAGTTCAAGCTTTTATTGAACCGAAACCGCTTGTTCGTGAACCGTTGCCACCTTTAATCACACAGTCAATTTTTTATAGTGTAGTTAACATACAGTTAAATTGAAACAATTTTTAAATACTTTTCTTTGTGTTTCCATTTCTAACATCTTGTCACATGTGTTGTATTTTTAAATTTTTCTTTTTTTTCTGTTATATATTTGTGCATTTTTCCTTATATTATTGTACATCCAATTTCATTCAAACAAAAAATCGAATTTTCTTTTCTAAATTTTCAGTAATTTTAAAATGACATTTAAAAAATAAAATTTTAAAAAAAATTCATAGGAACTACATCGTTTTCAACTTGAGTTTAAATTCTAATGTATATGTTACAAAAAAAAATTACTTGTTCTTATAAATCTTCGGATTAATCTACGGATCAACAGGATTAGCAGCAACCCTGTTGCCTCCAGATGGGATTTGCAGAACTTGTTCTTGATAAATCATCTGGACCGATTCATTGCATTGCCAAATTACTATCGCTGAAAAAACAATGAAAACAAAACAAACTCATTTCAAATCTCAAAAATTTCTCCAATCAATCCAAAAATAACCATCAAAACGCGAAAAAAAAATACAATCAAACACAAACACGGTTCTGATACACCCCAATACTCGTTGTTCTGTTCATGACTGCATCAAGATATCATTGTGGATATGCCAATTTATGTCCGTGCTAACATAAACAGGATGAACACACCTGGTTATGTTAACAACCTCCAATAAATCCATCAAACTCCGCATTTCATTTCTTCCAATCAGTCACTCAATTATAAACGGATCCCAAAATATAGTGAATTTCAACTCCCAAAACACTAATTAACTGATACCCACAACTCAAAAAATCTCCAATCACTGACCGAGCCATAGAAACAACACAATCCCAATTAAGAAACTTAACAATGGCAGCATATGAAACCAAAGAACGAAAAAAAGAAAAATAATAACGAAATAAAAAAAAAAACAGAGAGAAAGAAATTGGGTTCTATAGAAAGACTTACTAACAACCCGTAATGCTTCAGAGGCCATTGTTGCTAAATTTTTAGACTTACCAACAATCTTCCGCGGCAATGGCACCATCGGACAACAGCCGAGACGGAGGCGGCAAGCGGCTCTCCGTCGAAGAGATGAGACCTCAATGCTGATTTCGATTGCTGGAGGAAACGTCTGGGGGCTCGTGGTCGGATTCGTTTTGGAGAGGGCGGTGGTTGGCGGCAGAGAATGGTGGAGTGGAAGTGGTATGTGATTTAGTTATGTAGGTGGTGGTTCAGTGAAATTGATTTTTTCTATATAAAAAATTGATATTTTAATGGTGTTTAGAGTGGTTGCAGAAGGTGGTGGTGGAGGTCTAGAGTGGCTGTGGTGGTGGCGAAGATGGTCATCGGAGAGGGAGGATTGAATGAGAGAAATCTTTAAGACCAGAAAAAATGACAGGGATATATTTGTTATTATAAACAATGAGTAGGTTAAAAAGAGAAATGTGATTTAAGCACATTTGTAAAAAACCGTAGAATTACAATTCTTAGTCCCAGGTTAAGAATTGCAATTCTGCAAATTTGTTGAATTGGTACTACCAAACAAACATAAGAATGTAAATTCCATGTGGAATCTGTATTCCATTTCAGGTGTATTCTGCGAAGTAAAGATTCTTAAGAGATGATAGGCACAGGGCTTAATCACCTGTGCCTTAAGCCGCCTGTGTCTTTGATCACAATAACAATCCTTAGATTCGAATTTATAATTTGTTTTTGCTTGCTTGTCAGGTGGTGTGACTTCAATGGCACCTTTCTTGAAGAAGTTTTTCCCATCGGTTTACGAGGAGGCAATGGACACATCGACCAACCATTATTGCAGGTTTGAGGACTTGAATTTGACAATGTTCAAGTCTTCTCTCCACTTGGCCGCACTGGTTGCATCCTTGGGTCGTAATATCTCAATGTTGTTGGGTGGATTGATATTCATGGCTGGAGCTGCCATTAATGGTGCTGCTCAGGCCATCTGGATGCTCATCCTCGGCCGTATTCTTTTAGGTTTCGGCTTCGGTTTCTCCATTCAGTCGGTGCCATTATATGTTTCAGAGATGGCTCCACACAAGCACCGTGGTGCACTCAACATAGTGTTTCAACTTGCAATAACAATCGGCAGTTTTCTTGCCAATCTTGTGAATTACCTGACACCAAAAATCAAAGGTGGACAAGGATGGAGAGTAAGTCTAGGCATTGCCGGTGTCCCTGCTTTGTTCATCTTCGTTTCTGCCCTTTTCCTTCCAAACACTCCGATCTCCATGCTCGAAAAGGGCGAGACCGAAAAGGCTCGATCAATGCTCAGGAAAATCAGAGGCGTTAGTGATCAAGAAATTAAATCAGAGTTTAGAGATTTGGTTGAAGCTAGTGAGGCTTCCAAGCAAGTGCAAAATCCTTGGAGTAACATATTGAAAAGACAATACAGACCACAGATGACAATGGCAGTGCTGATTCCTTGTTTCCAACAACTCACTGGAATCAATGTGGTTATGTTCTATGCTTCTGTCCTGTTCAGTAGCATTGGCTTCAAATCAGATTCCTCACTTTTGTCTGCCATGGTCACTGGTGTTAATGTCTTTGCTACTATGCTTTCAATTTATGGAACTGATAGATGGGGAAGAAGATTTCTGTTCCTGGAAGGAGGAATTCAGATGTTAATCTTTCAGGTATTGGTGGCAGCATTAATTGGATGGAAATTTGGGACATCAGGACAAGTAAACGACTTGCCGTTGTGGTATGCAGTCGTGGTGTTGTGGTATGCAGTCGTGGTGGTGATATTTATATGTATGTTTGTAGCAGGATATGCATGGTCATGGGGTCCTCTTGGATGGTTAGTGCCAAGTGAAATATTTCCATTAGAGATAAGATCTGCAGCACAGAGCATTACAGTGTCGGTGAACATGATCTTTACATTTTTGGTTGCTCAATTGTTCTTGACAATGCTTTGCATTCTTTGTGGTTCTCATGACTCTCTTCATTTACTTGTTCTTGCCTGAAACAAAGAGTATACCAATTGAAGAGATGTCTCTTGTTTGGAAGCAACACTGGCTCTGGAGGAGATTTGTGGTTGATCAAGATTGCAAGCCATCATCAATAGCTTT
>CAODLS010543590.1:0-10216 GCA_948243855.1 Flueggea neowawraea
AATGTTATCCGTAACAGGGCAATTGTAAAGGCTATGTTTGAATATGTCATGAATCATATAGAGGAGTAATAGCAAGAGTGACGAATTTGTTCCTCTTATGAAGAGTCATATCTTTAGGCCACATGATGAGTAGGATTGATGGAATGTACGCATACTCAAATGAATTGATAAAAGGGTTTATCAATATCATTTGTTATATCAATCTACTTGGGATCAAGAAAAGTATTAAGCATATAAGGTTGACATGTGACCATGCCTTATGCTTAATATAAATGTCATGAGACAAAATGACTAAATATCAAACTGTGAAAGGTTAAACTTGAATCTCTAACATCCACTCGATTTTGGGTTGCCATAATGTATTACTAGATACTGCTTATGGACTTTGGGTGCAAATTTTAGGACAATGCCCATTGTCATCTTCGAGTGGGCTTGTTGGATCACACACAATAATGAATTGAATTGGTTCACAAATATTCTCTCTCATTGTAATTAAATTATTGAGAAGATTAATTTGATTAATCAGTAATAATTTAGGATTTTATGATTTAAATCATAAATATAATATAAGATATTATTTATGAATGTAATGGATTTTTAATATAAATTATTTTTTATTAAGTTAAATATGTTTGGGCTTATTCTTATGTGTGACATAATAATTAGTCCCATATGTATTAATAAGGAAGTGATTTATTTAATGACAATGTATAATGTAATTAAAAGCCCAATAACATTAATAAAACCTAGGTAAAATTCGGCACATATTCCTATTTTTTAGGAAAAATTATGGACACTTCTATTTTTTAGGAGCCCTTGTTCTTATGTGATAATAAATTCTTATACTTGTAGGACAAATAGAATGAAACCTAGTACACTTAAACTAGGGTTTCAACACACCTTTATATATATGTATAAAAGTGTGGGAATTTTACAAGGGATTATTAGGGCTGGCCGAATTTTTCACACATAAAAGAGAGAGAAAATTTGTGAGACTAGAATAGTGATTCTTAGTGCTAGTACATGTTGCCAAATCAAGCAAGTTCGTTCGTGAGGATACCTCCAGACATGTTCGCGCAAAGGCAACGTGAAAGAAAGGAGATTCGAATTTGGAATTCTAAAAGCTACTCCAACAATGTCATTCACTCGAACCAAAGAAGGGATTTTAAGGTAAATATTGCTAACCCTAATCGTGTATGTTGATGTGCATAGATCCTTGGTGGAATTATAGGTTTTACAAGTTAAAAATTTTTGTTATTTCCGTTGCCATGAATGTTTATGGATGTCATAAAATTGGTCACAAATTCCAACATTTTTTACTCTTGTCAACATTGTCATCAATGCTACCGAGGTCATCCATCTTGTCGATAATTTCTATATCATCATCGTCATCATCACAAGTTCTTGGCAAGGAGAGGTTAGATTCATCAAAAACAACATGTATAAACTCTTCAAATTTAAGAGGTCTTTTATTAAAAAGTCCATAGGCTTTACTAATCAAAGAATAACCAATAAAAATAGCTTTATCCGGCTTTGCGTCAAATTTACCAAGATTTTGTTTTCTGTTATTAATAACAAAACATTTGCACCCAAATGCATGAAAGTATGAAATGTTGGGATTTTGTCCTTTTCAAAGCTCATATGGAGTTTTCTTGAGTTTGGATCGAATTAATGCGCTATTCAATATGTAGCAAGCGGTATTGACTGCCTTGGCCCAAAAATATTTATGAAGATCATTATCACTTAACATGGTCCTACCCATTTATTGTAATATTATAATTTTCCTCTCAACAACACCAATTTGTTGAGGTGGTATAGATGCTATAAAGTTATGTTAGATACCTTGTTTATTGAAAAGATTTTCAAATGGCTCATAATCGAATTCCCTTCCTCTATCTCTTCTAATAGATACAATAATGTATCCTTTCTTGTTTTGGACCTTTCTACTAAATTTAGTGAATGCATGAATGATTTCATTTTTATGTTCAAGGAAAAACACCAATGTAAAACATGAAAAATCATCAACAATGACATATGCATATAGTTTTCCACCTAGACTCATGGTAGATGTAGGACCAAATAAATCCATATGTAATAACTCAAGTGGTATAGATGTAGAAATCATGCCTTTGCTTTTGAAAAATGTTCTAGTTTATTTTTCTTTGACACATGTATCACATACAACATTGTTTTCAAATTTCAATTTTGGAAAACCAATAGCTAAATATTTTCTATAAAGTTTTGAAATCAAATCCATGCTTACATGTCCTAATCTCTTATGCCAAATCCATGCATCTTCGTTGAAAGCCGAAAGACATTTTTCATTGAAAGATTTTTAGTCATTCAAATTGACAACATGAACATTTTCAATGGTGCAATGTGCAATGTGATGATTCAAACACAACACGATTATCTATATCACACAATTCGCTAATACTAAGGAAGTTATGCTTCAATCCATCAACAAGAAGAACATTTTAATAATTGGTCAAGGTTCATTGCCCAATTCACCTTTACCTATGATTTTTCCTTTTGAGTTGTCTCCAAATGTTACATGTCTACCACTTTTGAGCTCAAGTTTGGAGAATTGATTTTTTCTCTGGTCATATGCTTGGAGCAACCACTATCAAGATACAAAGTGTTTGAAGTCACCTGGGCCCTTATGCATACCTACAAAAGTGAATTTCAATTTCTATTTTTTTTGTACCGATTGTCTTTTGGGTCCATAAGGGTTAGTCCTAATCAAGTCATGAATGATGGTTCCTTTGGGAACCCACACCTTTTTCACTCCAAAATATTGATTCTTTCTAACATTGCAAGAATATGTAATATGCCTTATCTTACCACAATAGTTGCAAGTAGAAAAAGGAAATGATGCATGTGATCTACCAAACCTTATTATATGGTATGATTTGTTGTCATTCTTGTAATCATACCCTAATCTACTTTTGAACAAAGATAACCTTTGACTACCAAGAAGCTTCTCAAGGTTTTCTTTTCCTTGGGTGGGTTTATAAGAGATATTAGTAATCCATGCAACTTGTTTCTTTAATGCAACATTTTCATTTACTAAGCCCTTATTTTTATTATCTAATAATTTATCAAGCTCACTCTTCAATCTATTATTCTCTTTTTTCAAACAACCATTCTCATCTTGTAAAATACTCATCTTTTTATCAAGCTCACATACATTTCTTTTTAATGTAACATTCTTAATGCCAAACTTCCTAAATTCATCTTGCAATGATTCAAATGCTTCATATAATTCATCATGAGTATAAGAATCACTTACCTCATTCTCTTCTTCTTCATTGTCTTCAATTGCCATGAGACACAAGTTGGCAACTTCTTCAACATCTTCATCATCCGAACTAGCATCACTTTCATTGCTTTGCCTTTCTTCTTAAACCTCTTATTGTCTTTGTTTAGGAGATGAAATTTGGATTTGATGTGTCTGGACTTCTTGCATTCATAATAAATATTTTCATTTTCCTTCTTATTGGAGAAATCTCTTGAACCTTCTTTCTTGTATGGCTTTTTAGAGAATTTCCTCTTCTTAAGGAATCTCTTGAATTTTCCAATGAGAAGAGAAAATTCTAAATCTTCATCTTCATCTTCACTATCACTTCAAATTTCAACCTTTGAAGTAGAGGCTTTAAGTGCTATACTCTTCACCTTCTTCTTCTTCTTCTCTTATATTTCCTCTTCTTCTTCCTTCCTGCTCATTTCATGATTAAGTAAAGAAGCCATGAGATCCTTCAATGGTAGTGTTGAGCAATATTTTGCTTATTGGATGGCATTCTTGATTGGTGCCCAAGGTTTTGGCAGTACTCGAAGAATCTTCCTTACTAGCTTAGAATGTGTATAGGTCTTCTGAATAGCTTTGAGGCCATTAATAATATCACTGAATCTATTGAACATGGCCTGAATTGATTCATCTGGCTTGATCTTGAAGAGTTCATATTTATGAATAAGTAAGGACACTTCGTTCTCTTTCACTTGCTTGGTTCCTTCATATGTCACTTCAAGTGTATGCCAAATTTCATGAGCACTCATATGTCACTTCAAGTTTATGCCAAATTTCATGAGCACTTTGGCATTATTGTACCTTGTTGAATTGGTCTCTACTAAGTGCATAAAAGAGGACGTGTATAACCTTTATGATTAATGGAGACAAGTCTTTTATCATAGTCATTCCATTCATCTTTTGGCTTTTCGACTCTTTCACCATCAACAACCTTGGTAGGAACAAATTGACCTTCATCCACTATTTTCCAAACATCAATGCTTTTCAATTTCGAGAATGCCATCATTTTTGTTTTCTAATATATGTAGTCACTACCTTCGAAGAAAGGAGCACAGTTAACAGATAAACTCTCATATCTAGACATGTTGTTCATAGATGCTATTTGGATCTTTTTCTCTTAGGATGTTAAACCAAGTAAAAAACTAGCTCTGATACCAATTGTAGGTCTGAAATGAAAATCCAAGAGCGGGGTGAATTGGATTTCCTACTTTTCAAACTGATTTAAAACATTTTTTTAATGTTCGAAATGATTGAAAGAAGTTAAAAGCATGGCAAGAAAAGTAATCGAATTCACTTAAATAATAAATGTAAAGAGATAAGGGGTAGAGAAAACAAAGGCAAGATTAAACCCTTTAGCCTATGTTCATTCCTTAATCTTCCCCTTGAGAATTTGAATCCACTATGAACTTCCTTCTTCAATAGGTGAAGGCAACCTCTACAAGCTTTTTCTTCAAAGATGAAAGATTAAACCCCTTATACTACAACCTTTGTTTTCAAGACAAACAAGTAAACTATTCTCTCTCTATTAAAATGGTTTTCTTTCACAATGAAGAATGAAAATGAAATCTATCACTCTCAAGAATTAACAGATTTGCAAGTTTATAAATCTTTAGAGAGGTGTGTGAATAATGAGTAAATATGAACAAGTGAGAGCTTTATGATGTTGCAAGATGACATCAAGTTGTTGTAGCCTATTTCTGAAGTGCCTTTGAGGTATTTATAGCTTTCCAAATCATACTGGTCATTCAAGGATTTATTATAGCCATTGTGAGCTAGAGCCTTGCCTTTAATGCTCCAACAAAGCTTCTAACTTGAGTTATCCATAAATGTAACTCGAATTATCCATATGAACAAGACAGCTTCTAGACATCTAACTCGAGAAAGCCTTCCATCTAACTCTAGTTATCCATGAATATGGCCATTGGGACCACCAAACATCGACATTTAAACTCTGATTTTGTCAGTAGGAGGTAAAATTATTTTGTCTTCAAGTGATTAATCGAGTAAGCAAATTGTTACTCGAGTTAGGTCTTCCATCCATGATTCCTGTTTGATTAAATTACTCGAGTTATGAATGGTAAAACAAGAGTTGAATTATACGTCTAATACTCTGAATATGTAACTCGAGTTAGACCTTCAATTAACTTGAGTTGAATGATACCTGAACAACTTGATTTAGCTTTATGATTACTCGATTTGGATCATGTAATCCATAGCCATTGGATGTCTATATAACTCGATTTGTGTAACATGTATGTCATGACCCAAAGTCGGGCCGCGACCGGTGTACAAGGCAAACCGTCTGTGGAAGCCCGGTCCATCTCGCACAAGCCTCGGATAATCAGATATACTACCCAAAAAATCATTTGTAATACAAACAAGTGTAAAATGCATACCAAGATATATATAAACATAACTGAAATATTGTGAATATGTAACTTAGATCTAACTTAATATAGCAAAAACAACTTCAGATTCAACCAAAAATTCACCAAAATCCTAATCCCTAGCTCAGAATAAACCCATTTTGCTCAACCTTAAACATCCTTAAACTAACAATGTTTAACTCCCTTGAACACAAAAAGAACATATCTGAACTCAACACTCATTTTTGAAAAACCCTAGATGAGTGAATGTATAATAGAAAATGACGAAGAGAAGAAATCATCAGACGTTTCTTACCTCAAGGAAGCAAAAGGACAGATGGAAGAGAATGGCAGAGGAAAAGGACTGATCTCTAGAGAAAATGACGAAGAGAAGAAATTACGTCACACATAATTTATACCGAAAACAATTACAAGAGGCAATATCAAAAGCCCATTACATTATTTATGACCTAAATCATAAAATCCAAAATTATTAATGACTAATCAAATTAATCATCTTAATAATTTAATTACCAAGATAGAGAATATTTGTGAACCAATCTAAATCGTTCTTGTGTGTGACCCAATAGGCCCAATCGAAATTGGCAATGGGCCTCGTCCCAAAACATGGACCCAAGGTCCATAAGCAGAATCTAGTAATACATTGTGGCAATAAAAAATTGAGTGGTATTCGATGATTCAAGTTAACCTTTCACAGTTTGATATTTAGTCCTTTTGCCACATGATATCTCAATTAAGCATAAGGCATGGAAATATGTCAACCTTATATAGCTTAATGTGTTTCTTGATCCAAGTAGATTGACATACAAATGACATTGATAAACCCTTTCATCAATTCATTTGAGTATGCATGCATTCCGTCAATCATATTCATTAAGTGGCATAGAGATATCACTCTTCATAAGAGGAAGAAATCCATCACTCTTACTATCACTCCTCTACAACATTCATGACATATCCAATCATAGCCTTTATTGTTACCCTGTTACAGATAACATTTGACTAAGTCAAACATGTGATTCCTCATGTAGGAGTCGATAGTGAGTTTCAGTCAGAGGTCTCAAACATCACCACTGTATGCAAGCTACTTGTGACATAGATCAATTAAGTCCCGGTGCTTGTAATAAGACCCGGGGAAACTATTTTTATTATAGCTAGTCGGGGCACAAGATAGCTGACTGTCCTCGTATATTGAGCATGGAGTCTCTGGCTGGCTAGACTAGAGGTAGAGGTTCAAGCACAACTAGTGCAGGTGGATGGAGAGGAACAGAAGGATCTGGGGGCCGTGGCCAAAGTACTCAGGCGCAGGTGCATCATTTGAATCATCACGAGGCTCAAACCACCAATGTTGATGTTACTGGTACGCTATCCATTTTTGGTACCCCTGCATATGTATTATTTGATACTGGTGCATCGCATTCATTTATCACCCCATCTTTTGTTGAGCATTCGGGTCTAGTGTTACGACAGTTGGACAAGTTGCTTGAGTTTTCATCGTCTTTGGGTAGCAAGTTGTTGACTGATTCTAGGGTTCATGTTTGTGTGATCTCGTTCGATGGGCATGAGTTAGTAGCCAATCTCATCTTACTAGATGTGGGTGAGTTTGATGTTATTATGGGCATGGATTGCTTTCTGATTGGCATGCTACATTGGACTGTTTTGCCAAAAGAGTATGTTATTGACTGCCTAGACGGACTAAGTTCTATTACCAGTGTGAGCGGGACAGTATGGTACAGAGCTACATGTCTGTTGTTAAGGTAGAGAAGATGATACATCGGGGCTGCGAGGCGTATTTAGCGTTTCTGCTAACTGAACCACATAGTTTGGAGATGAGTATGAAAGATGTACCGGTGGTACGAGAGTATTCTTACGTATTTTTGGAGGAGTTGCCATGACTACCACCACTTCGGGAGATTGAGTTTACCATAGAGGTACAGTCTGGTACCGATCTGATATCGATTCCACCGTATCAGATGGCACCAACAGAGTTGAAGGAGTTGTTAGACAAGGGATTTATTCAACCGAGCATTTCACCTTGGGGTGCTTCGATTTTATTTGCCAAGAAGAAGGATGGAAGCCTTTGTATGTGCATCGATTACCGACAGCTTAACAAGGTAACAGTGAAAAACTGATATCCACTTCCAAGGATAGATGATCTATTTGACCAGTGGCATGGGGCGCAATGGTATTCCAAGATCGTCTTGAGGTCGGGATATCATTAGTTGAGGATCAGGGGTAAGGATATTCCCAAGACAACCTTCCAAACTAGGTAAGGTCATTATGAGTTCTTGGTAATGTCATTTGGGTTGAATAAAGCACCAGCGACATTTATGGATTTGATGAACAGGGTGTTTAAACGATACCTGGATCGGTTTGTTATCGTTTTTATTGATGACATTCTGATCTACTCGAGGAGTAGAGAGGAGCATGATAAGCATTTGAGATCAGCTCTGCAAACACTGCGAGAGCATCAACTTTTTGCAAAGTTCTCAAAGTGTGAGTTTGGGCTAGAGCAAGTAGCATTTTTGGGACATGTGGTGTCTAGAGACGGTATTATGGTGGATCTGAAGAAGGTGGAGGCAGTACTCCATTGGGAAAGGCCTAAGACCGTTACTGAGATTTAGAGTTTCTTGGGGATGGTTGGGTATTGGGAGGTTCATCCAGGACTTTTCTCAGATTGCAGCCCCTATGACCCGATTGGCCCCGAAATGGCTTAAATTTGCTTGGTATGATAGATGTGAGGACAGTTTCCAAAAGCTAAAAATGTTTTTGATGAGCGAGCCAGTGCTAGTCTTACCGTTGGGCTCTTGAGGTTTTGCCATATACTGTTATGCATCTAGAGTTGGCCCAGATTGTGTACTGATGCAACATGGCAAGGTGATTTCCTATGCATCGATATAGCTTAAAAGGCATAAAAAATGACCCAACGCACGACTTGGAGATAGCAGTAGTGGTATTTGTGCTCAAGATCTGGAGACACTATCTGTATGGAGAGACTTTCGAGATCTTCAAAGATCATAAGAGCTTAAAGTATTTTTTCGAGCAGTAAGACTTGAATCTAAGACAGAGACATTGGATAGAGTTGCTGAAACATTACGATTGCACTATATCATATCATTCTGGCAAGGCTAACGTCGTTACCGATGCTCTTAGTAGAAATTTGATGGGTAGCTTAGCTCATATGTTAGTAGAGAGGCGGTCTGCAGTGTCTGAATGACAATGTCTGATGGAATATGGGGTTAAGCTACAGTTTGATGACTCTAGGGCTTTGCTTGGTTATGTTAAGGCGAGGCCTATATTGTTGGATCAAATTCGAAAGTCAAACAGAGCTAACAACATAAACAGACTACAACATACTCAAATAGGGTGACTGTGGCATGACAGAATATGTATCTAATGTAAATACAGACTCAGACGCTATCAGCGTCAGAAATTCTATTGCGATCTAAGATCTAGCGCTGACAACTCAAAAATCCAAATCTATGTAAAATTACGAATATGTCTCCCATTTTGTAAAATTACAATCTAGTTCCCGGACCTCGTAAAATTACAAACTAGTTCATCGAGTTCGAGAGTATACAAACCACTATTTCAAATAGTCAGAATTTCCAAAAGAGCTCTCGAACTTTCCGAATTTACAATTCTAGGTTAATTCCTCAAAATTACAAAATTTCTCCCTAACTTCCCAAAATTAAAAATATTCTCCAAACTTTCCAAAATTTCAAATCTAACTCTCAAGTTTCTAAAATTACAAATATAGACCCAATTTTTCAGAAATTACAAAACTAACTTGGGTAAAAATTTATTCTAAAAAATATGTAACTCTCGATTCGGCCAACAAAAATCAAAACCAAAGATAACTATGGGTTCATCTCAACCTCAGGAACATTAATACATCAACAATTTTCTCAAACAAACAATCAGATCATTATAAATTAACCAAACCCAAATCTAACCCTAGCCATTCAAAGAACTCATCATTTCTTCTAATTTCAAGCTAGATTTATGGTAATCTAACCTCCAACAATTATAACCTAACAACCTACAACATCCATTTCAACATAATCATGCAAAATCTGATACCCATTTCATTTTTGGCCAAAAACCTAATTCAGAAATTAAATGCATGAAATGGATGAAAGGAAGAAATTATAACTGAAATATTACCTTTAGAGATGTTTAGGAACACTGGGGAACCAATGAGAGGCAGAGAGAATCGATCTCAAAGTAAGAAAGAGTGAAGAATGCAAATGACGGGTGGAATGGTCGGGGTTCAGATATATATAAAAAATGGGATCTCATGTACGTGAATCTAAGGTAAAATACATTAGGAAAACCTCACGTATGTTAGGATCAAAGTCACGTATGTTAACGATTAAAAAAATCACGTTCTGGGACTAAAAATCCCGACCTCATGTTCGTCACTGTTCATCTCACGTACGTGAATCATATGAAAAACCCAGCCCACATACTTTAGATAAAATCTCAAGTATTTGAGGCTACAGTACCTCACGTACTTTAG
>CAODLS010543620.1:0-10219 GCA_948243855.1 Flueggea neowawraea
CAAGTGTTTGATGTTATTATCCAAAGTCGGCGAGAGTGACGAGATGAAGGGTTCGATAAATGGTCGAATGTTTACGTGCAAGACTTGCAACAAGCAGTTTCAGTCGTTTCAAGCACTAGGAGGGCACCGCGCAAGTCACAAGAAACCAAAGCTTATGGGTGGTGACTTGTTCAAGTTGCAAACTTCGCCTCCGAAGCCCAAAACCCACGAGTGCCCCATTTGTGGTCTCGAGTTCCAAATTGGTCAGGCCCTTGGTGGACACATGAGAAGACATAGAGGAGCTATCAATAATGGTAACAGTACATCCACTGTTTCTTCTTCATCTAGTGATGAGGAACCAGTTACGTTGCCATTGTTGCCGGTGCCGGTTTTGAAGAAATCGAATAGCAGTAAAAGAGTTGTGTGTAATTTGGATCTGAATTTGGCACCGCCGGGGAATTATGATGACTTGAAGTTGCAGTTGGGAAAGATTTGTGCTCCCGTAATATAAGTTTTTGGACATGTATAACATACAGTTTTGCATTAGTTCCTGATCATATACTTCATCAGATTTATTTGTTGATTCATTATATTTATACATATGTGGATTATTTTAATTTTCAATTCTTTTTGTTGATTCAGCGCACCGGTTTCATTAATGATAAGTTTTGTTGGGAGAATACTATGCTGGATTTATTTTGGCTATTCGTTTAATTTGTACCGCAGTTGGAATTTTGGAGTCAGATTGTTTTTATCAGAGAAATATTGTTCTATATTATACTCATTTTGTTCGGATCTATTTTCCTTTAATTTGCCAGATGGTACTTTGAGTATTGTCCGACCACAGCCCAATACCGTATAGCTTTTTTATAAGTGATTTTTATTCGCTCCACCAAGAATAGAATTTGCAATGTATGGTTATTCCATTCTTTTTCTTTTGGTGATTATAAATAAGTTATAAAGAAATCTTGAAAGTAATAAGAATTTTTATTATTATTATACGAAGAGTCGAACTTTGAAACTTAAACACGTATTATCATCTCATCTAGAGAGATGCGTATTTTATTGCCCAAAAGAAGTGTATACAACATAAATAGCAAACAACCCCCTATACACCAAGACCTCCCAAATTCAATCTATCATGCGTAACATATCTTATCAATTACTGTGTTGTTTCTACTTCTCTATGGTGTTGCTAAGGTGGGGATAAGAAAGAATATATGAATGTAGGTATGCTTTTCACATATCCTCTGTTGGACGGCCGTAAAAGAGTTGGATTTCGAGGACTAGATAGCTTTGAGACGTGTGATGCAGTTTGGTTTGAATGGAACAATTTCGATGGTCAAGAAAATCCTAATCTAACTGTTCATATGATAAATATTCTTACCTGAAATTAACAACTTTTCTTTTGGGGTGGAGTTCGTAAGAAGGAATTGTTCGTCACTCGCAGCGCATAGGAAATTTCCAATTCAATAAATGCCAATATAACATACAAAGTCACACAATCGCACCGTTGAAGCTTTATATTTAACTAAAGAGGGCTAGTTCGTACATATGTGCCGATCCGCTTACTAGCTAACATCAAAATAGTCATTAGGCACACGTTGGTTAGGACGAATTAATTTATTAAGGGTTTGCTTGGTTAGGACTAATCGGGAAATGAGACTTTCTAAGAAGGCATAAACAATTCTTGTTTGGTTGAGAATGAGTCATCACGATATTATTGTCTTCTGTGAGTTATCAAACTGCAACAGATCGCAATCTATACCACAATTCAATGACACAAACCACAAATTACAAAGAACTAGGTGAAGGACTGGTCCTTTGGCAGGAGAACAGGACTTGAAGAAAACATATAGTTACAAAAAAAAAAACAAACATAAACGCAACTCACAAAGAGATAATGGCTCAACAAATGCTGAGGGATGGGAAAGGTCTCATAGAGAAGAGAGGGTAAAAATGGTCAAGAGAAATGCTTTCAAAATCAATTTTAGATTTTATATGAACCGATAGATTCGATTTATTAACCAAACTGATAGAAAATAGGCGAGTTAAATTTGCCAAATCAGCTCTAAATCATCTATAAGAAACGCCACATGATTTTTTTTTATTTGCCGAGCACTCGCTCTCCCCATACATGGAATCAGAAGTCACACGCTAACAATAGGCATAAGCCACATAGCACAACTAACTTTGGAATAGAGTCCCTATTTTTACTCCCGTTACATTTTACATTGACTTCGTTAGAGCCCATACTATACAGGAAGATTTATAGTTTTATTGGAATTCATGTATTATACACATAATATTTCAATACAAAGTGCAACAACCCTGATAGTATTTCAATATAAATAGACTTCCTCCATAATTTTATTTCTACTAAAGCTTCAACTTCGTCTATAATTTAAATATTTGTCTTTTACTTGATCTCTTGCAAAGTTGGTGCTCTATTCAACGAATATTTCACAAATTAAAGTGGCATATTCAATATTTAATGTGATGATTCTGGGTAAGAATTTTCAATATATTCTTAATACATAAAGTTGTGTATTTTTTCTGTTATTTTTATTTTCAAATAAATACTAAACGAATATGATCTAATTTTTAATTTCTGGTTTTTTCTTATAGATCAAGAATTGATTCGCATTCTATTGAGAGTGTTTCGTATTTTAATAGATACTCAGACACTGATCATAAATGATTTACTGAATGAATTCAAGTTTTTTTTTACTTTATTGATGCTTTATAAATTCATTATTATTATTTTTTGGTTTCAAATCTAAATTTGTTTTATTATTTTGTAGGATGCTATAAAAGGTTCTAATTATGGGAAGAATTTTTAATTGAAGAATATATTTAGGTTTAATCTTTTTTATATCAAAATTTTGGGCTGAATTGTACCATTTTTAATTTGTGATGTGACATACTTTTGCAAAGTGCAATTTATAATTTTTGAAATAAGTTTCATGTTACAAAAATTAATTTGATACTATTTTTTGGGTTAAATTAAAACTTTTGAATTGTGGACATTTTCATGCAAAGTGCAATTTATATTTTTTGGCATGTATAAATTTTTTGGCAATTGAAAGATGGTGGCGGCGTTAAATCATTGTAACGAGAGCAAAAGTAGGAACTCTATTCAAAGTTGGTTGTTCCATGTGGCACGAGCCTATTGGTGGCAATAGGAACTGGGTTGCAGCAAAAAATACGTCCAACAGATCATCAGCAAAGGGCTTAAAATAGTACCAAATTTGAAGTTGAGGGGCTTGGTAAATGGATCAATTACACTGTGAGCTTCAATTTAAACCATTAATTACAACTTAACTCCGGTTTTTTCTTAATTTTCGGCCAACAAATTACTCTTAGAATGAAGATACTTCTTAACTTTACGGATTTGGGCTTTTCGTCATTTTCTCGTTTTCCGCGCAATTTCCTTCTCTGTTACTGTTTCAAATTTTGAATTAAATATTTGGCCTCCTTTTCATTTGTTTTCCCTTCTTTTCATATCCAAACTGTAATTTTCTCTCTCTTTCAGTCTTTCATCTGCCACTGCCTTTTCGTCTTTGTGCCTTTCTTTTCAGTTCCATACTGCCTTTTCGTCTCTCTACCTTTCTTTTCAGTTCCACACGCCTTTTCATCTTTCCACCTTTCTTTTCAATTCTACACTGTCGTTTTCTCTCTCTTTCGATCATTCATCTGTTCTTATATCATCTTTTTGATTTTCACACCATTGTTTCCTCTCTCTTTTTAGTTTTCTTTCGAGTTGCACATTCATCTATTCTGGCTTGTTCGATTTCGTTTGAAATCTAAGGTTTGTTCTTCTATTTCTTTACATGCATGTTCTATTTTTTGTTTTGATTATTAGTGTTGTTTACTGAATTTCTTTTCGGTGGAAATGTAAGGTTCGTTATTTTTAGGTTTTAATACGGAAAATTCGTCAAAATCCGGAGAGTATAAAGAGCACGACATCGCAAATTATGAAAAAGTTTGTTCGATTCCCTAAATCTCCTTAGAAAACCACAAGTGGCAATTGTTCTGGTGGTTTTGGTTCTTCCAAACGTAAACGCTTTGTCGAAGGAGATGTCAGTGGCTCTGAGCGTTCCGTTGGTCCTCAAATGAACAAGACAAAGGCGCTAAATATTTTTGGTGTATAGGTTCGTATTGTTAATTGCTAGTTGTTTGTTTAGGTTTTGTGTTTTAGGATTTGTGAATATATGTTTTGATATTGATTCTTTGTAGACTAGAAATATGGAGAAAGCTTCTAAAGCTTCAAAATCTGTGAAAACCGTTTCTCCTCGCAAACGACCTAAGGTCAATGGTGTTTTTATTAATTTTAAAGCAATTTATACATTATTATTGTTACTAATGCTTGTTTTTTCTGCGTTTTATTATTTCTGTCACGTGGAAGGGAGTTGAAAAAACTAAAAGAACGGACAAGTCTAAGATGTCAACAGTTCATGGTGATAATGAAGAAAGTGATTTTGAGCTTGAAAGTCACTTTGAGTCTGAAAGGGATTTCGGTCTACTTGTTGAGGTTATAATCTTTCTCATATTATTCCTTTTTTTTATTTTGTAATGTGTTCCATTTTAAATTTTTCTGTTCAATCTTGTTTATACCTCATGTAGGTTTAGAAGAGGAGAGTGAAGAAAGGTAAACAAAGCCAATTTGTAGATTTGGAAACGGATTTTGATGGTGAGGACGTTGCTGATTTTCAAGTTGTCCCAAAGGTACATTTTCCTATTCGTTAAATTATATCCTTTTGTTGTGTATTTTTGCAGATATCTATATTTTTTTCATTGTTATTCATAGGCAACGCGAGTTAAGGCTAATGACTCGGATATTCGTGTTGATGCTATGCTCGGTAAACAAGTCAAAGACTCTTTCCATGATGTCAAGGTATTATTTAGTTTATTTGACGTTTATATTCCTGTTGGTTTATTTCTTTTGGTTTCTGCAATATTATACATTTTGTTTGTTTCTGATAGATGTCACATAATTTATCGGTTTTTGCTCCATATAAATATGAATTTAAACATGTATTTTTCCTTGTTGTTGCTAATGCAATGCAAATATCAACTTAATATGAAGCTGAGACATACTTTGATTTTGCAATACTATTACTATTACACACAAGATGAAAATATTAACACATTAACAACTTGATATATACCCTTGTTGTTCCTGCTGAAATGTTTTCAGTTTGTTCATTTATTTATTTCTTTGTAATTGAAGTTGTAATGCTTGCAAATTTGTTTGTTTGTTATTGTAACGGTTTGGTTCCCAAATTTTCTTTTAAACCACAATTTGTAATACTTCTGACAACATTTTAAATTGTTCTTGTTATACACAAGATTATAATATTAACTCAATAACAACTTGATATATACCCCTGTTATTACAACTTTTTGTTTATTCATACTGCATTGTTTTTTGTTTATTTATTTATTTATTGTTAATGGAAATGCAACTGTTATCTTTACTTTAATTGGTAAAATACTTTTAATTGCTATAATTGTTTGTTCTTATTGTTTATTTTTTAATTTGCAATAGGAGTGGGATTTTTACTTTACACCATATCACCATTTCTCTTCAAAAATAGTTTATGATGAAATTGAATCTCCTCTTTCTACTATCAAAAATGTTTTGTGCCCAAGTCAGCTAAAAATGTTTCGTGAGAGTGTTTTTGGAAGTTTTCTGGATTTGAAATCTGTGGCTTTACATTTGCAACTTATTCACAATTTATTGCTTCGGGAGGTTAAACAACCTAATTGCCATGAGTTGTGGATAAACCATGGTGGAAAATTTTTAAGATTTGGTATTGGGGAATATTCTTTGATTACTGGTATAGATGTTTCTAATTATTCTTTGAAAAGTAGTTTTGTTACTGGTAATCTAGGATTTAAAAATGTTTTCTTTCCCAATACTAAAACGGTGAATAGACAAATTGTTCGTCAAGTTTTTTGTATGCTTCAGTTTCCTATAGAGCAAGATGCCTTCAAATTAGCCATTTTGTATTTTATCCATTTTGTGTTGCTTACAAATGTGCCAACGAAACTAGTTCCAGATTTAGACTTTGACCTTATTGAGTCTAGTCGTAACCATTTCATCTTTGAAGAACAAATTGTCTAGTCGAAAAAACAATGTTTTTGAAAAAAGGAACAAGAAGTTTGACTATTACAGATTGAATGGCAGGCCTTATATTTTCCAGATTTGGTTTTATGAAACATGTCCATTTGTTGTAAACTTTTTTGCTGAGAGGAATGGTGATATGGTCCCTCGAATGCTAAGGTGGTTTTGTTCTTCATCAACAAATAGAAAGGTGTTGAAGGACTATTTGTTTTGTCATGATGCAAAATTTGTAAGTGATTTCTTTTTATATCAACCGTTAACCAACTGTTTATTTTACATATATATAAACCCTATGTTAACCTGATGTGTAGATTTAAATCTTTAATTTGTATTTAACTTTTTATTCTTTTTTTTTAATCTGTAGTTGGGATTGAAGAACATTGTCCCCAATTCTATTGAGAATGAGTCTCTGCATTTGGATAGTTATTTTCCAAAGAAACTTTGTGTTCTTAGGGGTGTGGATGTGTTTGATGAGGAGCTTGTTAGGCCTAATAGAGGTTTGTCTAATGGTACTGATGTTGGCAAACAATTAGAAAAATTGTCCACGAAATAAGACCTTTTGTCTATTGAACTAGGTAGTTTAAGGTCTTTTGTTGAGAAAAGTTTAGGCCAGATTTCTTATGAGTTGGTGAAAGTATTTAGTTGCCTAAATGATTTGAAGCAAGGTGGCCAATTTTATGATGTTGGAAAAGATTTTGCTAAGGTTGAAAGTAAGGATGATCGATCTAACTCTGGTGATCAATTTGATAAATCTGGTCATATAAGTGATAGGGATGATAAGGGTGATGAAGCTACTGATAGTGAGAAGGATCATCGTAACAGTGAGTCTGAACATGACAATGATGATGTTTGTGGTCAAAATAGAGAAAAAAAATAATAGTTATGAGAAGTGTAATGATGATGACCAAGTTGATCTAGGTGAGCAAAAAGGTGGTACTGGTATTGAGGGCAATGGTGTTGATTATAATGAGGCAGATTTTTCTGTACATGCACCTAAAGATACCAATGTTGTTCACATGAAGGTATTGTTTTTTTGTTTATATATATATATTTTGTTTTTATTGAGTTTATATATTGTTGTTTTCACGTAAGGTTGATATTATCATAATTATTTCTTTATAGATCAATCAAACTGTAAATGAATCATATGGCAATGAAGTTGATGAAAAAATTGTAGAATATTCAGCAAATGATAGTGCAAATAATGCACCTGTTGTTCAGGCACATTCTGTAAAGGTTCCTGATTGTGATGTCCCTACTTTTGATATGCAGGTAATTTATTTTTGTTTCAAGTATTATTTTATTTTATTTTTAATTCTTATTATTATTTTACAAATAATATATTTTCTTTTCTTATTCTTCATAGCTATCACAGATTTTCAAAGAGAAAGAAGATTATGTCATAAACAAATATTCAAATGAAGAAGATAAAGAGGTCAATATTTACTATCCTTTGTTTACTTTATGTTGTTTTTAGGTTTACTTTTTATGTGTTTTCTTTCTTGCATTAACTATTATTTGTACTGTTTAGACTAACGAGGTTTCAGTACCCTTGAAAAGAGAATTTTTTGACGTTGCAACTATCAAAAGGGACAATAAGGTTATTTACTCTCTTTTTTTGCTCCTAGCTTTTTAATGTTTTTGTTCTATTATCGATTGATTTGTGCTTTTTTTTGGAGTTCTTTTATTTTTCTCGTAAATTGTGAATGTTCCAGCTGGAATAACAAAAGCCACTGTGGGCTATGTTGTTCCTGTGGAATATATTGTTCCAACTGCAATTATATCATTTGTACAAATATAATGGAAAAAATTGGTGTTTTTGACGTAATAAAAACATCATGTAAACTTTATATAAAATTATTATTAACCTAATATAAACTGATTAACCTGATAACAGAGTAACAGATCATAAAGACTTATTTTAATATGTGAATTATTTTTCTTATTTAAGTATGATTTTTCTTATTAATTGTTTTCACTTTATTTTTTTTGTTATTTTATCTTTTTTCAGGTTGGTTTATATGTAAATGCAGTTCCATTAAGACTGGTTCTAGGAGTTGAATATGAGAAAGTAGTTTTTTTTTAAAAAAATTTTGAAATTGCATCATTTTTATATTTTTTTGGTTTGTTTCTTTTTGAGTTTTATTTGTTAATTTATTTCCAACAGTTTGAAGGTGTTGTTGGTAGTTCTATTCCTGTGACAGAAGCTATAGATGTAGAAGATGAGGTAGTTTTTTTTCTCTTTCTCTTATCTCTCTCTCTCTCTCTCTATCTATCTATCTATCTATCTATATTGACATATTTTGTTTTTTTTTTTGTAATTGAAGCTGTAAGTGTTGTTGAGAAGGCTTTTCAAGAAATGAAGGTATTTTTTGATTGGGTTTATATTTAGTTTATTTGTAGTTGATTTTTTAAAACTACCATTTTGGTTGATATTGATGTTGTTTTATATTCATGATTGGTAAAATCAATTGCAATATGATGCTTGTTTTATTGTTGAAACAGGACAAAGGTGTGATTGACACACCCGCATATCAAATTAAACGGAATGCTAAGGCTGGTCCAATGTTGCAATCTCCATATACAACAAAGTTTGGGTCATCTTCTAGTTATAACCAGTATCAATTAGTTTCTGGTCAATGTCCAATTGACAACAACTTGGACAATGTTCAAAAATTTCAATATGATGGTGAGTTTAAAGATTGGTTGTCCATTGGGTTGAAGTTAAGAAATAAGGAAGTTTTTTGTACTTGCTTATTTTTGTTATGTTCTTTTGTTTATAGTTTCAACTTTTTTTTCTTTAGGCGGAAGATGTATTCAAAGGAGGATAACATGATTAATCCTCCTATTCATCTTGGTATTGTTGATATTTCCACCAAGTCTTGGTTTTATAGGCTTAATCGTTCTGGTGAATTGTTTGATTGCTCTGCAAGTTTTGTTTTTTCTATTTTATAAAATTTTGGTTTTTATTTCTGATTATTTAGTTTGTGATTTTGTTTTTTTATTTTTTTGCAGCATATAGATGTCCTTTTTTACTACTTACGTAAAAAAAAGGCATTTAGGATTCTGATTCTGTGTGCATGAAGTTCACCACTACTGACAATTTTTTTGACCAGAGTATTCAATCTCTCTTCAGGTCTTTCTTGAAGAAAAATGATCTCTCTCTTATTTCTAGCCGTCATGTCATTTGTCAAAATATAATGGGGAAGAGAATGAGAAGCAATATGGATTGGAGTTTGGTTGACTATGTGTTTTTTCCTGTTTTTATTCCTTCAAAGTTGTTAGTTCAACAAACTGGTCATTGGTGTCTTGCTGTTCTAAGCATAAAAGAGAGATGTATTTTTGTATATGATTCTAAGAGGTCAGGTAGGCATGATAGGGTGGTTCATGGGATTTTGAAGTCATATAGTGTTTAGCTCCCTCATTTTCTAAGGATTTTAGTTTTTTCAAGAAAAGGTTTGACATTGATTTCAATAGTCCTCCTTATTCTGTGTCGCTCTTGACTGATCCTTTTGAAATCAAATCAGTGGACAAGTTGCCTATTCAGACTGCTTGGTAATTCTTTTTATTCTTTTCGCTTAATTTTTTGTTTAGTTTAGTATTTATTAGTTTAATAACAACCTGATATATACTCCTTTTTTTGTAGTGATTGCGGTTTGTTTTGTGTATTGTTTGCGGAGTATTTCATCACTGGGAAACAGATTATGCAAAATACTTTCAATGTGGAAATGCATCGTCATAGATTGGCAAGCTTGCTATTTCGGCATGGGATGCAAAAGCATAAGGAAAATCTTGAAAGTGATGATGACAATCCTGCAAAGTTGAAGAATGTGGTTGTTTTAAGTTTTCTGTTTGTATTAGTTTGTAGAACATAATAGTTTTTGGAAATATTACTAGTTATGTATAGTTTTATAGATATGAATTGATATATTGCTGGAATATCAGTGATTGGATATTATATGTTTGATTTGATTGGATCTGTTCTTTTATCTCTCTTTATTACGTAATTTTTATGATTTTATTTAGTAGATTTGTAATTTGATGACTTGATTTGATTTTGTTCATTATTTTGCGTTTACAACTTGGATATTGATGTGCAGATGCAATTTT
>CAODLS010543627.1:0-10621 GCA_948243855.1 Flueggea neowawraea
CATTTCATTGAAAACCAACATAAAACCAATAAAAAATGTCACCTTAATAACCTATTCTCCTTTATTCATTAAGACCCAATTCAAAATCATTAAACCCACCAACAATCCCATGTAATCCAACCTCAACATCCACAAATCAATCAATGTTTAACCCAAAAATACCATCTTTTCTCCTCAAACCCATAGCTCCTTCAAACCCATTTGAAAAATCTACTCAAACGCCATAAAAAAATCAATCCTTTAATGTCTAAACCACTCCTACTCTCCAAACCAAACATCCATCCATTAAAACTAAACCAAAACCATCATAATCCATATTCAATCATCCAAAATCACAACAAAGTCCTAATGTTTCATTATCCACATCAAGACTCAAATGGCCAAACATGACAGACATAAAAAGAATGGAAGAGAGGAGTGAAACTTACCTTGAATCACCAAATAAATAAGATGGAAGCCAAAGAAATGGTGTGGGATGTTCTAGGTGTTTAAAGTGCTGAAATAAGGAGTGGAATTACACAAAACAAGATGGGGAAGGGGTTTAAATAGGCCTAGGGTTGAAGGAAACTAAAAAATCCAACTTTGCCCCTCAGAAGTGTAACACACTTATATCCTATGATGTGCAACGTAATAATTTAAATCAATAGAAAATAAACACGTAGCATATCATATATGTATATATGTACATATCAAACATCATACATAAAATCATATAAACAAAAATCTTTAATATATATACATATATAAATTCACTGTACTACAAAACTTTACACGTATAAAACTAGCAAAATGCAAATGAGGAGAAGGAGGGAGCACGTGGCATCAGCCGACCGACCTATGGTGAATTGATGTCTATCATCTGGAAGCTATCTATAACAAAAATCTATCATCACTTGTGACCTGAAAAAATATTTGCTTTATATGAGTCACAACTCAATGAATATAAACCATTATAGATCAAAGTCAGACAGACACAAGCACATAACAAATATTTGACTAACTATGTCATACATATGCATATGTCACTGTGTTCCTTTTTATATGTTGTGACCAAACAAGCCAAGTATCGCCCCGGGATTCCTGCATGACCCGAAGGTCTCCTGTATTGGCTGACCAACACTGTATATGACCCGAATGTCTCTTGTATTTGACCCAAAAGTCTCCTGTATATGACCTGAAAGTCTCCTATATATGACCTGAAGGTCTCTTATATTTGCTGGCCATCATCGTATATGACCCGAAGGTGTAATATCCCGTACTTTTTCAATTATGATCCCTATAATTTTCGAATATGATATGGATGACTTTTGGGAATACCAATGGATGGTGAATGATGTAATCATATTAGGTTGGATGTAGTTAAGTGTTAGAAATGATCCAGTATGAGTTTGGTAATAAGAGAAGTCAAGAAAGGAGAAACAAGCCAGCTAACGCACGCAGATACAAATGTAACGCACGTTATGACAGTCTAACGTACGTAAGTTTCAGGCTAACGTACATTAGGCACTATTTTTGCAGAATACGTGTTTTCAAAGATTGACGTACGTGTGCTGGATTTCCATGATGATTCACGTACGTGAGATGAACAGTAACATACGTGAGGTCGGACCTGGTGTGTCGAGAATTGATTTTGAGCCCCGGTAACGTACGTGAGATGTCCATACACTTACGTGAGGGTACCCTAACGTACGTGAGAGATAGATTGACGTACGTGAGGTGTGTTTTAGACGCCTTTAAAGCGTTCAACAAACCCGACTTTTTCATTTACAACTCTTCTCATTCACTCAAAACTCTCTCAAATCGTCTGGGATTTCAGAGCTTGGTTCGTCCATCATCCATAACCATTTTAAGAGTTAAGATTACATATATTTCTTGGATTTAACATCTCTTTCATGCATTAATCCAAAAAATGCATTTTGGCCAAATGGGTCTAGGGTTCAGATTTTTGAATGATTTTGTATTAATTGATGCTAGGGGTTGGTAGATTAGAGTTCATTGAGGTTAAATGAACATGTTTCAAGCCTTGAATTTACATATTTGATGAGTTGTTATGTGAGCTAGGGTTTGGTTCAGATTTTGCCAATTTGAGGAAAATTTGTTGATTGTTGGTGAAATCTGAGTTCAAATTCGTGTTCAGGGGACGAATTTGAGTGGAAATGCGTGTATGGTTTCCTTGGGAAGCGAGCGGAACACGATTGGACGTTTTCGTAAATATTTTTTCGACACGGCAGAGTTAGGACATTTTTTCAAATACTTTCTGCCGTAGATAGAATTGTGAATTTCAGAGACTTTGAGGATAAATATGGTTTTTGGGATCATAGGGATTGACTTGTAATTTTTATGAGTCTAGACTAAATTCGTGTTTCTGAGAGTTCGGGTATAATTTGGAGATTCTGACTTATGGATTGCTAGTCAGTAATCCTAAGGTACCTCGGGAATAGTTTCATGAATTGTTGAGTCTCGGGGACTAAAATGTAATTTTACATCGGTCGATGACCGAACTGTAATTTTACGTAAATTTTGGATTTTGACTTAGAAGTGATAGATTCACTTTCGGATTATATTTTGGACGACTTCGAGAGTCTACATTTGCATTTGCATATCATGCATTGGGTATTTGTCACAGTACCGCATTGTGATATATTGTGATGTGCTATGTGTACAGCTTCTTGTCTTTGCCAGTGAGAGCAGCCACCGACGAGTGGGACTTGACTGGTGCTTTGGCTTGGATTCTCAGGTGAGTGAATAGCAACTTCAGACATATTGGTTCTGTCTCAAACTCTATTTACTTGTTTTTGATGTGTTGGATATATGTATCCGAAAGTGACTAATCTAAAGGATTGGTTGAGATAAAAATGGTTATTTGTGTAATAATCGGTTTTGGATTTGAACTGTTATATATGTATTATATATCGTTGATATGATTTGAAATTCTAAATTGCATGATATGATTTTTGTACTATACGATAGTACGTTTTGGTTTTCGATAGGGGGACACCTATGCTACTAGGTAAGTAGCCTTTGGTATACCAATGTCTAATAAAGCCCAGCTACCAGGGTTGTCGGTAGCCATGTTCTCCTGATCCGGCACATGATTTGTTATGGTGGAGGCGAGTCCCCATCGCTATGGCTGGTCCATAGATTTCATGATAGTTGGCAGAGTCCATATCACATCTATTTAGTCCCATATCGCCTGTATATGTTTTGACATGAAAATAATGATTTAAAATCTTAAATGATTTTAATACGCATTGGTGCATGTTGTTTGCTGTGATTGCAAATGGTTTCGAAATGGATTTTCGAAAGGCTATTATTGTATAACGTGTATATTTATATATACTAAGAATATTGTTTGTGGTATTTACAAACTATTTTCAAAACAGACTCTGTGAGGCACGTATGAATCGCTCTGGAGTGTTATTCCTTACTGGGATTCACCCCCGTTTGATTTTCTGTTGTGGATGATTCTATCTTCCAAGTGCACAGATTTTGACTTCGGCGTTCATTCCGCATCTCGGACACCGGTGAGGAGACATTTTGGTTAGTGTGATGCCTATTGTTTGGGCTACTTTTGTTTTGTAAAGCTCTGTACCATATTACTGTAGGGTGTTGAGTTGTATGTATACTCTGATATATTTATTGTATTTTGTTTTACCAGAGTATATGGTTTGTATACGTTTGATTTATATTTTTACATATTAAGTTATATATAAACTGTTTAAAACTATAAAAATGATTTTTCAATAAATGTTTTGGAAATTAAATGATGGGTAGAATTATGAATCTCTGGAAGGCTTGTGCGGGATGGCCCGGGCTTCCATAGACGGTCCGCCTTGTACGTCGGTCATGGTCCCGGGAATGGGTCGTGACAAAAACCATCAATATTTGTCACTCAAAACACCAATTTAGCGATTCAAAGAACGAACCAAAATCATATGAAAACTTAGCCATGCTCGAAAACAAACAAAAAGTGAGAGATGTTACACTCATTCTTTCTCACATTTTTCTTAAGTTGCCTGCCACTAGCTAAAGGTATGTATGTCTGAGTTTGTACAACTCTAATCTTTTTTTGTTCAAGATTTCTATTTTGTAGTAATATAAATAGAGGTATGTTCAAAATAATGGATGTAAGTAGACAAATGAAACTCGTAGGTCAAGCTAATTATTGTGCAGTTATTGTCCAAAGTCTTACATTTGATAATTGTGGAATGACTGAAAGGTTTATAAGTATAATGATCTAAACTTTTAATAACATGAGTTTAAACTTTTTGGTTTAGTAGTTGAATGCCCATTAGATGTCATATGTTGCTTAGGAAAAGTTGCATTCTTATGTTGGTTGTGATTCAACATTTTTTGGACTTTGAAGTTTGGCCAAGGGTTAATAACATTAATGTCCTTCGTTCAAAGTCATTGGCGGAGGGAGGTGGGGTTGTTGTATAAAAATAAAATGGAGAAATATTTTCAAAAATGTCTTTTGGTGGTATTCGTCGAGAAGGAGATATTTGCAATTATTGACAACGAATCCATTTTGAATATTCTTCAAAATATGTATAGTCGTAGGAATCAATTATCTCGCCTAAAAAACATAAGTGTCACTCGGGTTGTACTCGTTTTTATATTTTTAACTGTCTTTAATGTAATTTTAATTTACTATAATATCGTCATTGAAAAAAATTATTTTAATCCATCCCAAAATTGACCCCTTCTCCTTGAATTCCTAGCTCTGCTATTGTTCACAATCCAACAAGTAAAACCCTTCTATTCATTTGTGTTGTGAGTCTCATTTTTCTGTACACAAATTCATAATTTATCAATTTTTTTTTACAAAATAACTCATAGTTCTTGTCTAAAAACTAATCTAAGCTTCAGAGTGTACATGGGAATAGTGTTGTCTACACCACGTATTTTCTTGTTTAGGATCACGAGCACAGGACGCACTGCGATTGATGATTGGAATACCATAAACGTTCGCGCAACACAAATTTTAAATAGGTTACACAACAAGACCCGTGTAACCCGTTTATTGTTAACAGGTTACATGTCACAAGTTCGATAAAACATGTTTAACCCGTTTAACATGTTTAACCTATTTAACATCTTAAACCTATTTAACACTTTTAACCTATTTATATTTATAATGCACAAATCCAAAATTAACACTAAAATAACTTCAACTAAAACAATAAATATTCATTTATAGTGTCTCCAACACAATAATATTCAAAATAATGGTAAATCAAATGCAAAACAACTAAAATTACAAAGTCCATAAACATAAACAAAATTTTTTAATAAACTTAATTTTCAATAAACATAACTATCATTATAAATAATAATAATAATAATAATAGTAAATATAATGTATATATAATTATAATAAATTAAATATTTCATGAAAAAATTTTAATTACAATCACCATAAAAGTACTCCCAGAAACAGCGCATGCAATTGATTCCTCAGAATCTTTATTAATATCCATGTCCATTATATCTTCAGTGAGTTCATTCAAATGAACCACATTAATCTCATCTGTGAATACACTATATATGGATATATTTAGCAATAAAATAAAGTTAAGCATATAGAACAATAAAATTCCACAAATTAAAAGAACGTGATATCAATACCAACATTTCCATATAGACAATCTCTTGTGCATATGAGCACTTGAACTGCGTCTGGTTTAAGAGAATTACGATATTGGTTAAGGGCTCGACCCCCAGCACTGAAGGTAGACTCCGATGCAACTGTAATCACAGGTATAGCAAGAATATCACTATCCATTGTTGCAAGATCTAGATACATAATCCAATTAACTTTCCAAAATTATAAAATATTCAAGTTATTATTCCTGTTAGTTCTTGACTTATCTAAATATTGTTCCAACTGTGTTTTTTTTTTTTGTAGAGGAACCAAAAGTCTTACCTTGAAATTTATCAAATTCCTATTGATGAACAACACAAGCAACTTAGTAATTAATAATAATAATAGAGAACAAAAAAAGATATGGAAAAAATAATACCTGAAACTTTGCTTTTACACAACGTGATGCCCGCTAATAATATCACTATCAGTATATTTGCCTGGAAGTTTCTCACCAGAAGTTGTAGTTTGAGCATTTTTTGTAACAAACACATTAAAAGTAGAAAATAATTTCCAACCAACTTCTTGAATCTAACTTGAGTTACTTCCATAGATCTTATTAAAACTCCAATCCACAAAATCAATTTTATGACAAGGATCTAGTATCACAACAATGTTTGAGGTCAAGCTAAAGTCCTACCAATATTTTTTGAATTTTTCCATCATCAACTCAGCCATCTTTTTCATGTATTCATCAGTTAAACTCATATTTTCATGCAATTTCAAGTATGCAGAAAAACCAGAAGGAAAGAAATGATTAGAAGTAGGATACTTTGAACCCAAAAATACATGAGTAATTTCATAGAAAACTCCACGAAATTTGCTGATTTTTTCAAAATTTTCCCATTCCTGTGATGTTGGACAACTTTTTAATTGGAGTCACTTAATTCCAAATGGAAAGAAGCACATAGATAAAATATAGTTCTTTCAAGCATCAGATATGTTGAGTTCCATCTAGTAGGCACATCTTGCCTTGACCCTTTTTTCCCATTCAAAGCCAACAATTTTATACATTCCAAACACTTTTGCTTCCTAACTTGAGACCCTCTAACATAGTTGATGCTCTCCCTAATTTTACCAACAGGACCATCAATTTCTTGTAAACCATCGTGCACAACCAAATTCAAAATATAAGCAACATATCTCAAATGAAAAAAATCACCTCCACCAACAAGTTTTTGTCTTGTATTCAATTGGTCCTTTAACAACCTAACAAACACATTATTAGAAGATGCATTATCTAATGTCACAGATTATAGTTTTTTCTCCAGTCTCCATTCTTCCAAAATAGAATAGACTTTTTTAACTTATGGCCACACCAGTATGTGGAGGTGGGATAAAGCAAAAATCCAACACTCCTTTTTTGTAAAACCCATTGTTTATCAATAAAATGAGCAGTTATTGCTAAATATCCATCAGTAGCAATAGAAGTCCACAAATCAATAGTTAAACAAATCATTCCCGAAGTTTCTTCAAGCATATATTTCATCCTAGCTTTTTCTATTATACATTTTAAACAAATCAGATTTCGTAGTGTTTCTTGAAATCATTGTTACCTCTGGATGCAAATAAGATAAAAATTCTCTAACACCAATATATTCTGTAGAGTCAATTATCACACTAGAAGGGGATTTGAATAGTGTTGTAATATCCTGCCCGTTTTGATTGGAGCCCTGTAGTTTTCTGTTCAATTTTGAATCAATTCTTGAGTGATTCCGATGATGATTGGGTGTCCAATATGATGAATAAATATTGATAGAGTTTAATCATGCTAACTTTTGTAAGATTTGGTGTTGGATTTGCTTCCCGGAGCTTTGGAGTTCGTGTTTCTAAGTTAGAGACATGTTAAAATGGGGAATTTTATCATGAAATGCATCCAGTGGGTCATCTACGTGCATTGGAGATCATCTATGTACGTTGAACATCTTCTGGGTTTGAACCATGAGCTGGGGAGGCCGTCAACGCACGTTGTACTCTCAGACACGCATGTTGATCATCTTCTGGGTTTGCACTAGGAGCTAAGGAGTGCGTCAACACCCGTTGTGCTCTCTGCTACGAACGTTGAAGGCTTATGACGCGCGTTGATAAGGTACAACACACGTTGATGTGCTCTTTTTGGGCCATTTATTCGTGAAATGCACAGTTTTGGCAATGGGTCTATAAATACCCCCTTTCTCCGACCCCTTCGTATTTCTTCTCTCTTTTTCACCCAAACTGCTCCTAATCGGCCTGAAACTCATTTTCATTGCCAACCCACAATTCCTTTTGCTTCCTTAATGTAAGATCGACCTTCATTCCTCTTATTTACTCATTTTTATTCTTGAATATAGCTTTTTTGTTTTTAGGCCGAAATCTTTAGGGTTCACATTTTAAATAATTTTGAGTTAATAGATGGTAAAGGTTGTTAGATTAGAATATATTGAGGTTATGGGAACAAGATATTTGAGCTTTGAATCAAGAGATTTGTTGAGTTTTTTAATGGGTTAGGGTTTAGTTCGGGTTTGATCAATTTTGAGTGATCCTGCTGTTGTTTTGATGAAACCGATTTTAGATTCATGCTCAGAAGGTCGATTAGAGTCAATATAGGTGATTGCAAACGATTTTTATCTGTTGAATTGGGAGTTTGATGTTTTGGTGTACATTTCTACCGAAAGAACTAAAAGTGTAATTTTACATAATTCTGAACATATTAAAGGCCAGATCTGATATTTCGCATATTAGGAATTGATTTGCAATTTCTAAGAGTTAGAGGACTAATTTGGGAATTATGACTTCTTGGAGGACAATTTAGTAATTTGGCAATATTTTGGGACTGATTTGTAATTTTCCAAAATTTGAGAACCAATTCATAATTTACCGAGGACTAAATGGTAATTTTGAAATTTGAGGGTCTCAACTATAATTTCGTGTAGATTTCAATTTTTTAGGTTTCGGTCTAAGATCTTCGACTGAAATAGGACTTTCGTCAACAGACGAGTATCTGTATCATCATATGCATGTCATGCATTCGGTACCACCACAGTACCAGCATCATCTTCTGATATTTGTTCTGTTTGTATATGTTTCAGCTTCTTGTTCCTGCCAGCACGACCAACCACCTAGTGAGGCTTGACTGGAGTGTCAGTTTTGGACATCAGGTGAGCGAAATGGCAGCTTCAAACACACAGGTTATGTCTTCAAACTTTATATAGTTTTTATTATGTCAAGATAGGACCTGTAATCTGACTAATAATTATTTGGCTAATTAATAATCAAACTTATGTGATTATTTAATAACCAATGTTCTTATATACATATATATATATATTCTTCTGTAAAATATTGGAATCTTATCTACATGCTTGTCTGTTAATATTATTGTACATAATATTCCAATATGGGAAACCTAGCTACAGGGTACGTAGCATTTGGTATACCAATGCTCTGATGAGGCCCTAGTTACCGGGATAAATGGGTGACCGTGTATCCGGCCAGATACATGCTCTCTTCTATCAGGTTGCGGAGTCCACATTATTATTATGTATGTTCTCATCCCATATTCTGACTCTAATATAGTTATATATCTGTGTGTGTGTGTTGAGTCATGTTATGGTTAACATAAAAAATCCGCCTAAGTTTTGATGATTTTAAAAACAACTAAAAAGTTAAGCAACACACATTTGTTAGTTTTGTCCCTAGTCCAATCATTAATACACATTGTCATTGCATTTATTATTTAATAAATAGGCATTTTATTTCATATATATGAAATATTATATTGTTTATGACAATAAATCATCCATGAATAATTATTCTTCTTTATGTCATCAAGTGTGTGACTTGATAGTAAAAGTATAAGGTAAAAAGGATAATATTCTAAACGTCCCTAATCGATTGTTATCATGGAAATGATGACAAGCCAAGGTTAGTATGTTGCTAAGAGGATAATCATGTTTTACTGATTATGGATATGGAATATCACTTATAACATATATACATATTAAGGAACATGTATTGGACTAGTCGGCTATGAAAGCACTTCATGGATCAATGTCACCAGTAGCTTTCATGCAGTTGTGATGTCTTGAGTCCTCCGACTGAAACTCACTATCGACTCCTACATGAGAAATCATATGTTTTGACTTAGTCAAACGTTATCCGTAACAGGGCAACAATAAAGGCTATGGTTGGATATGCCATGAATCTTATAGAGGAGTGATGGATTTATTCCTCTTATGAAGAGTGATATATTTAGGCCACTTGATGAGTATGATTGATGGAATGTATGCATACTCAAATGAATTGATAAAAAGGTTTGTCAATTTCATTTGTATATCAATCTACTTAGGATCAAGAAACACATTAAGCAATATAATGTTGACATGTGGCCATTCCTTATGCTTAATATAGATATCGTGAGACAAAAGGACTGGATATCAAACTATGAAAGGTTAACTCGAATTACCAATACCACTCGATTTTGAGTTGCCATAATGTATTACTAGATACCATTTATGGACTTTGGGCCCATGTCTTTTGGGACGAGACCCATTGTCATGACCCATTCCTGGGACCGTGACCGGCGTATGAGGCGGACCGTCTGTGGAAGCCCAGCCCATCCCGCACAAGCCTTCCAGAGGTTCAAAATTCTACCCATCGTTTAATTTCCAAAACATTTATTGGAAAAATATTTTTATAATTAAAAAAAAAATATATGTATATATAACTCAATATATATAAATATAAACCAAATGTATATAAACCATATACTCTGGTGAAATCAAATACAAAAAATATATCAGAGTATACATACAACCCCAACACCCCACAGTAATCTGGTAAGGAGCTCTGCAAAATAACAGAAGCCCGAACAATAGGCATGACTAACCAAAATGCCTCCTCACGGGTGTCCAAGATGCGGAATGAACGCCGAAGCCAAAATCTGTGCACCTGGAAGATAGAATCATCCACAACAGAAAATAAAACGGGGGTGAATCC